>JAOVVB010000023.1:14016188-14027864 GCA_028570985.1 Heterobranchus longifilis | reverse complement strand
AGCACGATGATCTCATCTTAGATGTGTCAATTCATCTCGGATGTGTCAAGCGACGTATGAAGAACGGACCCCAGAGCGTCTGTCTGAGCTGTTGTTATGGAAGTTTGACCAATCAGATTTAAGGATTCAACATGGTTGTTTACACCATTCATTACCAGCGTGTAATGATTTGTTTGTTTATTTAACTAGTTATTTTGCTTCGCTAACAAATATCCTCCCAGGACTGGCGGAACTAACTAACCGCGACTGGCAGAGCTGGCGACCGACAGATAGTGTAACTAACAGCGGTGAAAGTAGTTTTGAATTCTTACCACTACGATGTAGCCATAAGGAGGTGGTGGTTAGTTTTACTTTATATTTTTACTCTATTTAAGAATATCAGGTAATTTGGGGGGTTTCGGGGTTGAATCCCAAATAACACAAAATGGAAAGCAGGGTGTACAATCCCTTGTTCCACACACCAAGTAATTTCCTTGTTCAGGGTTTAGTGAGCGATTTGGGTTTTTGCTGGTCGCCTTTTTTTGTAGCTCGCATCAGCTTTGATGAAGAAGACAAAGTGTTGTTTAGGATGACATAACATTATCAGATGTGTTTTCTGGCTGAAAGTGCCTCCGTGACTGGTTTTGATGGTTTTGGCAGGCAACTGAGGACCGTAACGACCTACTTTCACTCATGCTGGCGCAAGTTAGTATAATTAACGACTGTTAGATCATCTGTGATGCGGAGTGATAAATATAGTCAAACGACCCAGTGCTGTTATGCCTTATTATCACCACTCATGGAATGCATCTTGTTCAATCAGATTACTCGGTCAGTACAAACTGTTGTATAAAATACATTAATTGTACTTTATATAAAAATAAGTAGAAAATAATCATGGTGCTCATTCTTGTTTCAGGTCCAAAGGGGGAAAGAGGCATTCCAGGTGAAATTGGTCTTCCAGGTCCTCCAGGACAACCTGGCCTTCCCAACTCTATTCCTCTACGGGGGGATGTATTTCAGGGTTTCAGTCCAGATGAAACAGGTGAGTGGATTTACTGTCCATTAGTGGAATATGTTCAGGCAAGATGCATCCAGACTGTGTGTGTGAAGCATTTTAGTACTCCAAGATTTTTTTTTTTTTTTTTCCAGTAGCACCAATGACGCTTCTTCTAGGAAGAGCTAAAGTACAAACAGTTATCACTTTTTACTACAGGACAACCCTCCAAGTTTCAGTGTCTGTGAAGCAGCACTCTGAGAAGAGTCTTGTGCATTAAAGAGTCTTAAACTCTTCTATCGGGTAAATGCCAAAGTAGAACTAGTGACGCCCTATAGACATCGTTTGACCTAGAGTTTGTCTAAAAGTGAGCAGCATGCATGCACAGATGGCGAATTAAGATATTGTCACGAACAAACAAGTGTGTGCAGCCAAGCGCTCAGCCCTTTTAGTCATCATTTCTGCTGAAGGGTCTCAAGGGACCAAAGTAAAATTTGCGACAGTATAAACCATAGCGTGTCTAGTAAAAAATAATGGATCTCTAAAATGATGGATAGATTCCATGACTCATTTGTGTTCCATAAAAGCAACTCTTATGATTCAAGTTTTTACTTTATTCCAAATACAGTCTGAACCGATCTGTGTTCTTCTGAGATTTAACATACCAACAATAATACACTTAATGAACAAATTCAGGTCCGCAGGGCAACGTATTTGAGATTACACATGCATGAGCGTCAGGACTGATCTTGCAAAAATGAGTGTTTTACCTTTTAAGTAGTTGTGCATGTGCTGTAAGATATGATGAACAAACACCTGTTGGATGCATTCGGAGAATTCATTTGTTCATCCTTAGTAACCGCCTGGTCTGGCCTGCTGTGGTTTGTATTGGGTTAGTAGTTTGTTTGGTGGCATGGAGGATTAGTAGCACTGTTGCCTCATACTGTACCTCCGGGGTTTAAGTCTTAGCTCCAACCTGAGCGCATGGACTTTGCATGTTCTCCAAGTGCTTGGTGGGTTTCCTTAAGTTTCCTCAAAAATGCAAAGACACACCGTAGGTTGATTGGTGTTTCCAAATGCCACTCACTTAAACACTCCTGTTTTGAGTGTGTTTGTGCTTTTTGGTTTGCAAGAGGTTGAAGTCTTTAACGTAACATTTCCCTATATCAGTAACCATTGTTGTGATGTGATACAGTATCATTGCGACCAACCATCGGTCAGTTAATCATGGGCAGGTGTGATTGAAAATATAATAGTGATGAACCTTATGAACATTTTTACTTGAGACCATTCATGAACCAGAGTGATGTAGCTGAGTTTGAGGCACCGATCTATAATTCACATGATACAACTGATGTTTTTTGTCTCTCTTTCATTGTTTCTCCGTTCATATACATGTTGATTATATACGTATTCGGAGCACTAAGCTGATAAAGATACGGATAGCGGAACTGTGTTACATCATTAGTTACATTTTATCAAATAATATCATAGGAAAATGTCTTTGTCGTTTCAGAATTATGCTTAGTCCTCCAGTAAATAATAAGAACATTCTGAGGGACAGTTTTCTCCCATCAAAAACCGAATCATTCAATTTATTACAGATGTTCTCACGGATCATATCACATCATTTACCTTGTGCGATATGATTGCCAAGAGCAACCACACTGTTTTGAGCTACATGTGCTGTGTGACTCCGTGGCTCGTTATTAAAATTTCCATATTCCACAGCATACCTTTCTGCAATGTTAAATCTTTAGTGCAAAATTTTCTCTCCATCACGCTGAGAGTTTTTTTTTTTTACGGCACGTTTTAAGGACATACTGGCCTCTAAGAGATTTAATTGTAATGGAGGTCGGAATGATATCAGGCTTGATATAATATTAAATGTGTTTCAATTACTTTCTCGATTTGAGCGTGTGTTTTATTGACTACATATTGTTTGTTAAAAAAAAAAAAGTAGGTTCTCATGACATCCTTCCTGTTTTTTTCCTGAAATTCTGAAAAGCAGTGAGACCAGGTGTTATTTTTCCACTCATCTGTTTCCTACTGTACATTCGATCATAATTTCCTTACATCACCCGCTATTATTCTGACCTTACTGAACGACTGCTACAACATTTGTTTCCTTTGTTTTTGTACTTGGAAAAGCAGCGGCCCCCGTCGACCCCCGAGCAACTTCGTAATTGTTTGCTTCATAATTAGCACTGTGTGTACAGACGGCATCCAGACCGCTCTCATCTCATAAGGGCCAACTTTCATAGAATGCCAAAGATGCAATTTTCCATGAAATTTTCCATGCTTCTATATTTACCGTGCAAATTAATTCAATGAATTGAGTTCAAACTGTGGAAACAAAAAGGAACGGGGATTTTATATGGTGCTTGGAAGTTGAAAAAAATATGTAAGTTAAAAAGAAGAGTTAGTTTACATTTTGGTAAATAGAATCTTTTTTCTTATCATGGGCTGAAAGGCAGTTTGAATTGAATTCATGACAGAATATTCTAGAAAAAACAGAACATTGAAAAAAAGATTAAAGAAAAAAGATAAAAAAAAAAACAGATAAAACAGGTAGGATTTTATAAGGAGCTTCAAGGCTTAAAAGAAATTAATTGTAAATTTAGTTTATTAAAATTAGAACTTTGAATAGGAAGGTAAAATAAATATTCTTTAAAATACCATTGACATGCAAATTATGAAACAGAAGTAAATGGGAAAAAAATGGGAAAAAGAACGATCTGTTAGAACGATCAAACAAATAAAAAGGTTTTATGTTCTAATCAAACAGTATGTTTTGTTCATTGGCTTTAAACCCTTGATGCAGATCTATCTATCTATCTATCTATCTAATTTTATGTAAAAACATAATAAAAAGCATCTGATTTCAGCGAGTCTTAGGATTAGGAAAATACAACCTCAGACAAACAACAACACATAACTTTAATGAAGACAAAAAACAAAAAAAAAACATGTGGCCCATATTAAAAACATGTGGCCACAGGATATAAGAGGCTAAGTTGCAGCCAGGTGCTGCTAATCATCAGCCCTTGATTAACTGATCATCAGCAGGTGTGCAGACCTGGACCTGTTTGCTGGTCTGGAGCATTCAGGTGTGTGTTAACACAATGCCAAGAGGGAAAGACATAAGCAATTGTTCCTGCACATCAATCTGGAAAGAGTTGGGTACTAACATGAGTATCTATCTATCTATATATATATATATATATATATATATATATATATATACAGTATATTGGATGCATTAGACTCAATATGGTTCATATCTTTTATCATGTCTCTACTTAACTTCACATCACTTTATACTTTGTTTTCATTTAGGATTTTTATTTAGAGTTTAACCTCTCTGAAAGCCTTCACTTTTCCTTTGTGATCTCAGATTCCTATTTTTGACAGTTGAAATTTAGAGTTGATTTAACCATTCAGATAAAAATTTTTTTTTAAAAAACTATATCATATTTTTTCTGGTATATTAACTATAGCTTGTAAGGATTGTAAAGGATTATTAATGTTGCATTATTGTTTAAATACAAAAAGGGTTATATTTATAACAACAAGAAATAGTAATGTAACAGGAAAAACGTTTATGTCAGTTAAGCAAGTGACATATAACATAATAAGCTATTTTGTGGAAAGAAAAATAAATAAAGCCAAAAAGAGCTTAAAGAAATCAGAATAACTGTGGCAGATTTTGCGATGTGGAGAAAAATGAACAACCAGCTGATTTCTCTGTAAAGCCGCACAAATTGAACCTGAGACCACTGAGGTTTCTTTAAAAAAAAACAAGGAGTTGTCTCATCAAATATTCTTTACAATTCGTTTCAATATTCCTCGTCGTCTTTTACCCTTTCAGACTGCTTTTCTGTGCAATCATTTTATCAGCTTCCAACCTTCATAGATTTGAGGTAGCTTGGTTGAATGTCCTAGACATGTCTTAAAAGTTAGGTCAGGTCTGAAAGCAATAAAGTATTGTTGTGACTTTGGATCCTAGAACTGCCCCAGAGTTCAGTTTGGCTCTTGAGCAAACCCCCCTAATGCGCTATCTAAACCTATGACCTTTCTTCATCTTCTTCCTTTGTGAATGTGTCTTTTTTTTGTTTGTTTGTTTTTTTAAGGCATGGGCATAAATCATGTGAATAAAATATATTCCTGTAGCACTTTCTTGAGGAGCCAACAGGGGACAGCAGAGTCCTTCTCTTAGTCCGGCTGAGCCGTGCTGTTTTTGATTAGGACTTTGGCTTGAGCGCAAATCAGCTCTAATTTGTAAGCTGTCAGCGCAGCCGTCTGCTTTTGGAAGCTCGGTGCCAAAGAGCAGCAGTGTGTAAAAAGGCGAGGGCGAGACGTTCTGCCCCCCCCGAACCTACCCCCCTTCAAGACCATCAGAGCTCCAGAAATTGGTTCCAGAGGGACGCTGCCAAGGCGGCTAACCTCCTCGAGTAGCTTCACATGTTTTCGAAGCTGAAGGAAGAGGGTTGTGGTGGCCGTGTTCCCCTGAGGCTGGAGGCAGGACTGGAGGCAGTGCTGAGACGTTCGACAAGAAGAGCAAAAACCTCCTGCTGAGTCTCTGGAGGCATGGGAAGTGGGGGTGGAACGCGACTGAATATGGACTTTCTTGCCCCTTTTCGAACATAGTGCAAGGCATGCCATCAACAGTCTGGGGACTTATTATATTGTACGTATAAATAGATGATGAGTACAAGGTTCAACACTAGACACCAAACAAACGACTGCAAGATACTCTGGCTTACCTTTAGTCTAGTTTTTCTCACCTCTCTTTCACCTGTGCCTTATTTAGCAGCACTGTTGAATTCTTGGTTCTGATTGATTACAAGGTATTGATTAACATCAGCTCTGACATTACATAAAGTTAACTGATTGCGTTTCCCACATGGGAAAAGGCTTCAGGACAGAGAACTATGAGCTTTGTGGTTTCCTGAACGTTATCTGAACGGCTCAAATTTTTCCTCTTATTAACCTCAAACCAAAGGTAATGGTGAGACCAGTGACGGGAAACAACTGCTTATAGCGGCTGAGATGTACATAAGAACAGGAAGTAGATTGTTTTGTGTCCCTTTTACAACATTCAGAGTATGAAACATTTTCTGTGTTCTTTAATGAATTAAAATCGCTAGCATTTGGCAAATTTTGGTTGAAACGTTGGTATCTTAGTTTCTTACACGTTCATGTCGTGTGGTTTTGTTTTGATTTTAGTCTTGTCTCCGCCTCTTCCCGGTCATCGATGCATTTCCTGATGGATCTCACCTGTTTTCTGTTTATACCCACATGAACACCAACCGCAATGTTGTAATTACCACATATTTTTCTTTAAGCACTGACTTTCCAAGTAAAAACAACAACAACAAAAAGCAATGGTGGTAAGATTGAAGTTAACATTAACAGGTCGTTTCTTTCAATGAGACAAAATAAACATCTTGTCTTCAAATAATCAAAAAAAGAAAAAAGAGACATTTTCTCAAACCGTACTTTTTTCCCCATCCAAAACCACTTGAACACAAACCATAGTATAACTACTCTCAGTGGTGGGAAAGTACACAAATCCTGTACTTATGATAAAGCAGAGATACCCAAAATAAAACACTACTTAATTAAAAGTAGATGTCCTCCATTTACAGTGAATGTGCATGTGAATATTGACTGGAGGGCCTACTCACTCACTTTCTAATGTGGGGGGCCTGGAACCTATCCCAGGGCACACACATACACGCACTCATTTACACACTACGGGCAATTTGGGAAATCTGGAGGAAACCCACCAAGCATGGGGAGAACATGCAAACTCCATGCACACAGAGGCGGGAATCGAATGTGGCCAGGAAACGAACCCAGACCCTGGAGGTGCAAGGCAACAGTGCTAGCCACTAAGTCAGAAAAAAATAAGAATAAATACAGTTTCCGCTGGCCTCCACAGTCCCTAGTTGACTACAGAGGTTCCTAGATGGATGGATGGTTGGTGGCACAGTAAATAGTGTTCAGTACTAAAAATACTCAAAGTATAGATACACAATATATATGCTTAAATACGGTAAGTAATACGACATCTAAATTTAATTCGTTCTGAAGAAATTCTGTAAAAGTCGATAATCCACCCCCAAATTTTACAAATATTACAAAACAACATGCAAAAAATCACATAGCTTTTGAACTCAAGGCAATGACAAAGGCAATGTTGGCATCATGGGTTGAAACATTTAAAACAGCTTTCGCTGACTGAAAACAATTGTAAAACTCACTTTGCTTGGCTTTCCACTGACACAAATAAAAAATTTTTTGAACGGCACTCGGATGTACGTGCAACTTAGCCGCCGTTAGGTTCAATGCGTTCGTTCAAATGGCGAAATGCTTTGTATGCCGATGAAAATTTCTTACAAAAATGAAGGCAAAAAAGGGAGGGCATTCGTAAGCTGAAGTTCCAAAGAGGACCTGAATTAAACCCAAAGACCTGATTAAACCCAAGCTGTCTTTTCCTGTGTCATGGGGCGCATGTCCTGTGTTCAAACCAGTTTATGATTATTGATTATCTTCTTTTTTTCTTTTTTTTTTGTTGTTGCCTGTTTTCCTCCTATGAGCTTTGATAAAAAATTCTAAATTATGCCTAATAACATCTAAGTACAGTATATGCAAATGCATTCTGCTTTCACTCACCGCACATTATGCGACTTATAGGACTGTCTTCTCTTTAAACACTTTAAAGGACCTGGTTAGGTTAAGATTATTCAGAAAGAAATTTTTAATCCAATTACCGAGCCTGTAGCTTGGATGTGTTACAAGGCAGAGCTGTAGGACAATTAATTTAGTCAGTGATCACAGCCAGACTGTACAAATCAAAAGTCCACTTGGCTGGATAAAGGCTCTAAATGTAGCTCACACATTTCACCTCCACTGCGTAACATCATTCATCTCCCCTTCGTACTCGCCCATGTGACTAGGACTCGCTGACAGCCGTGTTGAGCTCGTGGGCCCGATTCCATCCAAACCTCATCGGGAAAGCATGGAGATCAAGCGTGTACAGGACAGCTGTCCCTTTTCCGTATCCCTATGAGACCAGAGCAAATGGAATTCCAGGACTAAAAGGACATGACTTTGTCTCTCGTGTGTTTTTGGAACGGATTCCTTGGCAGGTCATTGGATCTCAATCGATGCCTGGGAGTGCAGTAATGACTGCTGACAGCTAATGGGCACCTGGACAAATACTCACACACAATGTTTGGCTAAATAGCGTAATGGGGACCTTTAATTGATACGATTTCCTAGGGTAGCTAGTATGTTAACCTCAGAAACAAAAAAGAAAACATTTTTCCAAATTTCAGTTTGTTTTTTTTTGTTAGTCAGAAGGCTGAATCCTAAAGAGGACCCGCAAAATGTCCCCACAAATCTATAACTATCTCCCTCACCAAGTAATTGGTACATGCCCCTTTGAGCTCTTAGCACAACAAACCCCAGCACAACAAATTTCTAATTCTGTCCTTCTCTCCTTTTGAAGGTCATTTTGTCATGTTATAAGAACAAAAGTAAACCTCTATAAAACATTTTTTTTTAAAACAGGATCAATTAAGGATAGGAATCACCAGGGACCACCCAATAAGATATTTTCACAATACCTACTGTAGGTACCGATTTTTTTGTTACAATTTTAAAACCTTGAATCATGGAAAAAAAGGGTCATAACTTCAAAGCTCTTTACCTATAAACTTTATGCCTTTAAATACAAAGTAACTTGAAATTAACTTGGGATTAAAGTTTAATTTACATTTGTACAGAGCAGCAAGTATCTCTGGTATGTCTTTCACCCTAACTTCACAAATTTCCCTCCTGCTACAGCTACTGTGCTACCTACCAATGTTTGAAAAGTTTAGAGTGTGTAGGATCATATAGACATGGTATCAAGTTTAAGACAAGTTCCTGTTTGTCAAATTTTAAGGTAAATTAAAGAAGAATTATTGCTCGATGCGTCCTCCGCACATCAATGCGTTAACTGGCTGGGGTTCCGAACCGGGAGAGGGACAAACACATGTGCACGCATGAAGTGTTTGTTGTTCTCAGTTCATTATAAGCAAAGAGAGCATATCTAAGCTTAAGGGCAAGGTTCCCTGTGTCACATACGTCCTGTACATCAAAAGGACAAAAAGTCATTAACATGTAAGTCATAGAGAGAGACACATTAGCATTTTCCGGTTAGACAAAATGGTTCCAGGGGACACGAGCTATACAGTATATTCATCTGGACACGGGCTGGAGGAAGTATTATCATACAAGGAATCAGGAAGCACAATAGGGGTTGTTTTATTGGCCTAGAGGTATTTGAACGTTCACACAATATCCTTATACCTTACACACACAAACGTTTCACCACCTCAAATGAAAATATATGTCTGTATTTTAAACAATATATTTTTTTAAATGTATTGATTTTGGATACAGGAATTTCTACACAAAAGGATTATGATGAGCATCTTTATCGATTTTTAAAAAAAAAAATTTTAATACTCATTGTCTTATGTGTTGTGTGTAACCAGGTCGTATAGGACCTCCTGGCCTGCCCGGTACGTCATAATATACTCTCTCTCTCTCACACACACACACATACACACACACACACACACACACACACATGTTTATAGTGCAGTAACTTTTTACAGGTTTACTTGAAGGAAAACTCCACCCTGATCTACAAAAATATTTGCAATGGTGCTAAGTTGTTATTTGGTGCTGTTTTTTCCTTGTTCCAATGACACATCAGTGGTGAAACTGGAGAATGCTCTGAGGTCATACTGGAACATCGTTAATGGGAATAACGATGGTGTTTAATGGGAGGGAAAATGAAACAATCTCAACCGTAAGGGATAACTTTGGGATTTTGCACCTAAAAACTAAAGAGCTCCTTTTCTCACCTGCTATTTCATATTAGTGAGCAATTAATATTAACAGAGAAATACAGACAGCAGTGTTGGTCATGTAGGGAAGTAAAAGATTTCTCTTAGACCCCTCTGAAAGTTAATTATAAAGATGAATAGGCAAGTTGTTCAGGGTGGAATGTTCTGTTACGTGCTCGGGTTTTAATGAAAAACAATTGATTCAGTATTTCAAAGGTAAATGATGAGATTCTACTATTCTAACTTCCAAATGTAATATCTTTAGTTTGGTTTTTATCCTGACTTTGTTAAGGCCCCCCAGGTCCTGCTGGAGCTCCTGGCATTCCAGGTTTACCTGGGCAAGATGTAAGTAGATGTTTACACTAAAACAAACAAACATCTTGTACATTTTATTTCAAATAAAGTTTTTTTTGTCCACTTTGAAGAATTGGTTTAGTGAAATATTAAATAACAACAGTGTTCTCCTTAATCCAGGTGTAGTCTAACAGCTAGCATATTTGCTCATTTTCGTAAAAGGCTAAAAGGATAACATCGCTAACAAGTAATGGACGTTTGTTTCATTTATAAACATCACCAAACATATGAACATCAATCTTGAAATCACATCCAGGTCTTCAGCAGTGTGTAAAATGGAACCCTGTAGCTGAACATTGTAAGGTTATGAGGGCAGCCATCTTGGATAACCAGAGTCTCTTTTTACCTCAGCAAAGTTGGGTTTAAGGCTTTTATGCCCTTTCAAGTTTTATGGACAGAATTTATCCTACTGTTTACCAAAACCAAAAGTTGTTTGTAATATATCTATGACGATTTAAGGTTATTATATATAAAAAAGATAGGTAACCTAGACTTGCTAACTTGTATCTCCTGTACAAACTAAAGACACAAAAGTCCTACTTATTTGTGTGCGTTTTAGGCACAGAGGGGTTTCCCTGGCATACCCGGTGAACCGGGACTTAAAGGAGACAGAGGTGAAAGGGTGAGATCTTATTTTACTATACTGTATGTTGATGAACCTCGAATCATCCTGATTGCTCATGTGCTGTTGTGTATGTCTAAAATGTAGTCGCGGCTCATCCAGAGGGGGTAAAATCCTCATTCACAACTCCATACGCTTCAAATTTTATTGAACTGCTAGTTACTGATTTCGCGTGACCAACAATAAAAAAAAAAACTTTCACTGTTTCACATACCTAAGTTAGTTTGTTAATAATTAATCAATAATCATTGTTGATAAAAATTTAAATGTTTAAAAATGTATTAACTGATAATGTTTGTTTTGCATTGTATTTTTCTGTAGCTTACTTAGCTATTAACTTTCACACCACTAGAGGACACACTTGCAGCATGTGAAATCGGACATTATTTTTTTTTAGTGGCGTAATTTCTGAATGTGGGCAGAGAGACATTGATTATATTTTTAAAAATGTAACCTGTTATTCAGACAATTTATGTAATGCGTGAGCCAGACAGCCGTCATTCCCAATCCGTTAGTGTGTGTGTGTGTAAAAGTCGTCCTACAAGCCCCGCCCCCGATAACATGCCACACCCTCTGTTATTCCTGCTGTTATACCCCTATCTCACCTATGCGGTGTGACTATGCGAGGACCAACTCCAGGAAAGATGGAAACCTAATCACAGCTCCAAAACTCGCGGTGAATTATGATGAACCGTACTCACGGCCACCGCACGAAACCGCATAGGTGAGATAGGGGTATTAGTAGTTAACAGATTATGGGCCAAACTTCGCTGAATGATGATGGTAGAATAATTATAAAGGTCTTGACTAAAACA
>JAOVVB010000023.1:13994672-14005977 GCA_028570985.1 Heterobranchus longifilis | reverse complement strand
CTGCTCAGATGTATAATGAGATAAAAATGTAAGTCGCTCTGGATAAGAGCATCTGCCAAATGCCTAAATGTAAATGTTAACAACGACCGCCACTGGTGCTGTTGACCTACAGGGTGCCGGTGGAAATTGGGCTGATGCATTGAGAGAGGACATGAAGTTAGTTGGTGTAAGAGAAGAGGATGCAGAGGACAGGGTTAGATGGAGGCAGGTGATTCGCTGTGGCGACCCCTGAAAGGGAACAGCCGAAAGACAAAGAAGAAGATGTTCTAGGACTCAGATTGTGAAAGAGTGGTTCTGGGAGCATAAGGAATCTTTTTCACACATGAACTGGCCACCACATTGTCCTCTGTAATCAAAGCTAAAGGTGAAAAAATGTAATCTTAAAGTGTTAGACTTTTTTTTTTTACCCCAAGCAGTGTACATACTGTATATGGTACAGGCGCTTTCAGGCTACCATGATATAATTTCTTATGGGTGGTTCCTTTGTGTTCACTGATTTCCTAAAGCCACTCATCAAGTCAGTTTGACAGACAAAGACAAAGTCTAAATATGAGCTCTATGTATAAGGTGGCCTATAAAAGAGAAAGTACATTGTTTTTACAGTATTTCATGGTTGAGCTTTTTCATTGCTAATGGCAAATAAAGTAATGAATTATTAATACTGATACGTAAATAGACCCTGATACCATGTTGTCTAGTTTGTCAACGTGCTCATGGTGGCTCTAGATCTACCTTCTGGTGGACAAAAAAAAAAAGGTAATACAACTTCGCATCTGCTACAATAATTTATTTCTCGGCCTCATATCTGATCCCTGTTTCACCTGGCCATAGTGTCTCCCTGTCTGAACACCCCCATCCCAATCTCTGTCCTTCTCTGCCTTGTATACTGTGCTAGCGTGTGTGTGTGTGTGTGTGTGTGTGTGTGTGTTTTTCTTGCTCCTGTCAGCTGAAACCGAACTCGGAATAAACCCAGCGGGAACCGTCCATAGGGAACGAGTGGCACAGCGTTTGATCATGAGCGTGAGCACATGTCTCCTGTGTGTACCCACATGGTTGATCAAGAGCGCTGCCCACGAGCCCCTGTGGCCCCCACCCCCCTCCCTCCCGAGCGTCCATTACCCTGCCAACGCAGCATGGCCGCTCATCTGCTGGACACATGGGAGCCAAAGTGTGCCTAAGCAATTTTTCTTCGTTCATTTTGCCCCCTCCCCCACATTATCCTATGTGGGGTTTTGGGGGGTATTTGACAGGAAGATGGATTATTGTAATCACATGAGCCATCAGTGAGTCAGAACAGGGTGCCATGGGAAGCCAGCCATCAGATTACTGCACACTGCTGCCATGGGAACAGAGGGCTTGTTTGTTTTTATGTGTGTGTGCGTGAATGTGTGTGTGTTGGTGTGTGTTATATAGGCATTTATTTTCAAGGCTTTGATATATGGTGCATGAAAGCTGCTACACAAAATGAGTGACTCTTGTGTGCATGAGTGTGTGTGAGAGAAAGAGAGAGAGGAAATGCGCAGATAATACCAGACTGATGTTATGTTTCTTTTTTTTGATAGTGTGTGTGTGTGTGTGTTATATTAAATCCATTGTCTGAAATATTAACTTTCAGAATGGCGAACTAAATGATGGTGAAAGATTAGTGACTCAATAAAATGTTGATATATGTAAATCAACATGTAAATTGAAAATATTTCATATTTCATTCACCAATAGTTTTTCAATTGCTATTAAAAAAAAATAAAATAATAATAATAATAATAATAATAATAATAATACAGCTAACCTAGCTACAGTAGTAAGCTTGGCTACGTTCCCTATACTAGCTACAATTTTCAATTATTTAATATTTATTTATCTATATATTTTTTCCATATCAGTACATTTTTTTCCCTGAAATAAAAAGCACCCAAAGACGTGTACATTCATTGTCGCTCACCTCAGCTTCTGTAAATTTGTCTGCTTGAGTCATCAGGTAAAACTTGATCCTGTCAAACAACAGAAGAAAAAAAAAATCATGAACAAATCATGAAGTAGTCACCGTCATTGTACAGTGCATAAGTATTCACCCCTTGAAACGATCTACATTTTGTAGTGTTGCAACTTGGAACTGGAATGGGCATAATTAAGGGAGTGCCGTTGTACTGAATATCAGCATAGATGTGATGCAGCTGTATGCACGACAGCACGGCCTCAAGTGTGATATTGCTCTTATGCAACACCATTTATTAACAACAGATTATGACATGTTTGCTTAGTTAACCTTTTTTTTTTTTTGCTCCACAACTGGCAGAACTAACTGCCACTGGCGGATCTGGCGACTGACAGTTGGGGTAATTAACGGAGGTGAAAGTAGTTTCTGAATATTCTTTCAGTATTACAGTATGTATCCCAAAGATTAGGAGAGGACTCCATGACAGTCCTGAGAAACTTTACTTTATATTTCCATTTATTTTGGCTCCCTAACATCAACTATCTTCCAAGTTCCGTGGTTGAATCTTAAAAAGTGTTAAATGGAAGGCTAGCGATCCATGAAGAATGGACAATCCTTTGTTCCACACATCAAGTAGTGCCCTTGATCAGTGGTTAGCGATGGATTTGGGAGTCAGACTTGTGTTAAAAGCTAGTTAGCTTTGAAGCTCACATAAGCCATGAACAGAAGTAATTCAAAACAACTTAGAAACAGCCTGTTGTTTAAGATAATATAACAGTAGCTGATGTGTTATGTTGCTGAAAGTGCTTCCATGACTGGTTTTAATGGTGGGTTTTCGACCAACTTTCACCCATGCGGGCAACTGACAGTTAGTGTACATATCGCGGAGTGGTGCATATAGTTAAATGTCAATGTTGTATAGTTTATATTATACATTAATCAGAATATAACTGAATCTGCCATTTAGCTAGAGAAACAACCAATGGTTACATTTAATGTGATGCTGACGATGGTTCACTATATGAATGGTGTTCTCAGGATGATGACTGGGTTGAACCAAACCCACTGAGTTTCTTCTTATCAGATGAGAGAATATTTTCCCATCTGTTTTCTGACTGTAAATACTTTGCCGAGATATATCCTATATTGATTTTACCTTCATCTTCACTATTCAGTGCTGTGGTCAATTTTGTGTAAGGTGGAGGATGATCATAAGGATTGTCATAAGGAGCATGACTGCACTATTATAACTATTATAAACTTTTGTTTATAATAGTTTCCTCTTGTAAGAGTGACTGTAAGAACAATGTAATGTACAAGAACAAACAATAAAGAAAGAAAAGAAAGCTTTAAAAGCTACTCACTCATCTCCTTTCAGTACACCGGTCCCCTCTGGGTCGAAGATCTTGAAGGCGTTCAGAATGTTCTCCTCTGGGTCAGTACCTAAAAAGTTCTTACTATTTAGACTAGACAAACTGGGAGTATATTTATATAAGCTGTATTGCTAGATTAATCGAAGCTGGAGTGTACCTTTGAGCTTCTCGCCGAACATGCTGAGGAACACTGTGAAGTTGATAGGACCTGGAGCTTCCTTTAGCATGTCATCAAGTTCATCGCTCCCTACGTTCAGACGACCTGGAAGCATGAGGGGAAAAAAACAACAGCTAAAGCTCATTTGGACTTCTTATTTTTAAAATGCCATACATGTTACGGTGGTTCTTGTGATCCAGAATCCTGTCTCAACATCATATCAAGCCACCTGAATATTGAGCCATTGGCTTCCACTTTCTTTGTAGCCTCTAGCAAGTTTTTATTGTTTAAGCATTTTTCAACAATGAATCTAATACAAATTATAAATTATTTTAATTATATAAAATGTTGTATACTTGTTTAAGGAGACCTTTTCATTAAAGCAAGGATTCTTGTAGCTTGCGTTTATGCTCTTAAATAAGAAACAGGGCTGATGTTTTTTTTAGCAAAGAATTAGCAAATACAAGGGGCGTTCAAGTCAAACCAGGACTTGAGATTAAATTTCTCATGAATAAAAAGAGATTGACTTTTACAGAAGACTTCAAGCACGGTACAGTGATGAGACTTTTGGCATTTGAATGGTGCAAACATTTTAAAGAAGGTCATACATCCGTGAATGATAACTTTAAACCCGCTGCATTCAACATGTCGTCAAGCATCATATCAATCAACCTGAAATGAACCTGAAAATCGACCGATTGTCACCAACTTGCGGAAGAGACACATCTGTCTGATGTGTAGAAAGTCTGATCATTGCTCTGGCATACTGAGAAGACTTTCTACACTGATGGTGTCCAAAGACTAGTGAAAGACTGGGATAAGTACATTAGTGGAGCAGGAGATTATATAGAGGAATAAAGGGAGTTTTTACTGAAGTGTGTTCTGTTATTCTGCACAATCTCGGTCTCGGTTTGACTCGAACGCAGCTTAATTACATACTTAATTAGCATCCTTGCTGAAGGATTTAGCACATTTTAATAGTTCACCCAAGATTTATTTTTAGTTATTACTAATTTAAGTGAAATTTGGATGATATTTGCTGTTTGACTTTGATACGGTTCAGTGTGTTAACTCTGTAACAGTGTTGGCTGAATATTTTGTAACCACAGTGTACATTGTTCATAACTTATAACTGACAAGCCATGGAGAAAATGCTTCAAGCATCACATGTTAAATATATTTTAAATGACAATAATGTGATTTTTATGATATAAGTGTAATAAAAGTGGTCTGGAACAGGCACAGTTGCCCTTTTCTAAACCCTTTACAGGTGTTCATTAATGCTCTATGTTATTTATTTAAAGCAAGGATATTTGTTTAAAATATTTAAAATGCCCTTAACTTCCATACATATGTAACTGTAATATCAGTGGGACCCAAATGGCATCCCGGTCATAAATTCACCCATTAAACTGTTACTTGAGAAACGGAAAGTGTTTACCTACAGCGGCGAAAGTGTCTCTGAGATCATTCTTGTCAATGAATCCGTCTCTGTTCTGGTCCATAATGGTGAACGCCTGCAGGCATTTACAACACACTAACTCAAGATACATTATCCGCTCTCTATATATCAAAGAAATGTGCTACGACTAATGTGTTAAGAGTCCATCCATCATGTGCACTGTAAATTACTGTGATTATAGCCGAGGTCTGGTCTCAGCCAAGGAATCGGCTGTTAAGCTCAGAGCTCGCTGTGAGTTATGGTTTGTATTGTTTGGAAATATCGTATATCATGCACGTTGGGATAAATGAGGAAAAGGCTCTTGCCTCTTTGAATTCCTGAATCTGAGACTGCTCGAACATGGTGAACACATTGGAGCTGGCGGACTCCTTCTTCTTGGCCTTTTTGGGTGCCTGGAGAGCATCAGCAGAGATCATTAAAAGCATTGTGACACCAGAAATTAAACATATGATTGGAATTATATTAATTCTTGTGTAACTCTGGATACAAATATGTTTTTTTTTTTGTACTTGTATTATGTTCTGCAGTCATTTTTATATTTTGTTAAAATTCTCGTATAATGGGTTATATGATTCTCTCCCTAGATCTCCCTAGCAGTGACATAACAACATGATTAATTAACACATTCAGCAATAACAAAATTAGCATTAATTCAAGTACAGTAATTTGGCATTTTTAAGGGTATGCCGATTACATGGTCAAGTTTAGTTGCTTATTTGCTTCACAAGTTTCGTTGAATTTTTTTTTGTGAAAATGTGGTAGGCCCGTGTTTAATTCCCACCCAACGTCCAAACCCAAGACACTGGATGCGGATAAAATGGGAGTGTTGCATCAGGAATGGAATCCGGCACAAAACCTGTGCCAAGTTGTGTGTGGACCGGGTGGTCTGCTGTGACGAGACCTTGATACACTGTGTTACAAAATTAAAAAATTTCCAAGATTTTTTTCCCCAAGCCTTTTTTTTTTTTTTTTTTTACTTTTGTGGTTATTAAAAGTAATTGATTGTTGCTCAAGCTCAGTGAAGTTACCAGATATAGCTATTCGCCCATGTAGGGTAATAAGTGTTCTAAAACGTATATATATCAGGGATAAATTTCAAGGCACATTTATTTAAACATTAAATATGTGCAAAAATACAGAAACACTAATTTTCTACAAATTGGTTTGTTAGGTTTTTTCTTGAGGAAGAGATACTGGCACTTTGTGAAGTTACCAATTAAGGGTTATCCACCAAGCTACCCCTGCCCTTCGTATTAAACTAAAATAATTCAAAACAAATCTAAAATAATACTATCTATGCAAAATTGGAACAAAAAAACAAAACACTAAACTAGCAAGAGAAGAGTGTACCTAAGGCAGCCAAGGTGCTCTGCATTTCCTAAGCTGCATTGCCAGAAAATAAATTTAGGGCACACAGCATTTAGGACGCACTTTAAGCAGTTTCAGTGTACTTGTAAACAGGAATTGTTACTTTGTTTTGATCTACGCAAAAACTTTCACACTTTTAGTTTTAGGAAAAGATAGATACAGTAAATTAAGCCCAGTATGTATAGAAATGTATAAATGGAAAATTCCGCCCCAACCTCAATGTATACAAGAGTAAACTTGTGCGAATTGTGGCAATTATTTTCTCATTATACAGTATATATTAGCTTGTTTCATATTCTGTCAAACAAACCTGATCTCACACAGAGTATGCAAGAATTTGAACGTGTTACGCCGATCCAGGACAATTTCTTTGGAATTCATTTGACTTTGTTCATAAGAAAGGATGCAATAGCTAACCCAATCCATACCCCTTACCCCTCTCATTTAATAACTTTTCAATTACAATTATTTATGAATTTCCAATCAGAACATCTTGCTGTGTCCGAAACATGATCCATAAACAAAATTGGAACATTGATTTATGCTCAGAAATGTTAAATCTTGAAATAATAGCTCAACATCATCCTCAATTTATTATCCAACACGCCATTGACCTTGGCACAGTTATCGTCCACGATCCTCTGTATGCATCAGTAACGTTAATTAATTCCATGCTCATTTATCACTATTAAATCGTTAACAAAACCAGGAGTCGAATGATATCCTACCATTGTGATGGTGGCTGGGATCCTGCAGGCAAACAGTCAAACTCTGGGGAGACAATAGACTCCCGGCCCAACCGTTTTATATATACGAAACGCGCGCTGGCCAGGCATACCTCCTCTAAATTTAGACAATAGATGCTAGCTTGGAAATATGCAGTAACTAACCACCCTTGTGAGGTATGTGGACCATGTGTAACTCTTCTGCTCTTTAAAAGAGAGTTGTGTCCATGATCGAAGTTCTGGAGTTATATGGCAAGACCTCAATGAGAGAGGTCAGGACAGTTTGAATGAACCATAATTCTCTGTAGCATTCATGGTCTAGTCTGAATAACAAGAAAAAAAAATAGTCTCCACACAAAGCACCCATCATTGCAATATAGTGGGTGATTTGCTACTATGTAAATGGGGCTACTCGCTGAAACCGGTGCTCAGATTACACGACAGTGTTTTAAGGTCACTACATTACATTATCCAAAACCCTGGACAAGACAAACTTGAGTGCACTTACGAGATTTATGACTTCAATGTCAAAAAATCAATGTCCCAGTTTTAAGAACTTTCAGTTTAAACAGCATACACAAGTTCCATCCATCCATCCATCTATACATCCATCTAGGAACCTCTGTAGTCCTTCTAGGGACCGTGGAGGCCAATGGTGACCATTCCCATTTTTGTGACCGTAGTCAACATTCACACACCACAGGCAATTTGGGAACGCCAGTTAGCCTAATCTGCATGTCTTTGGACTGTGGGAGGAAACCTGAGTACCCATAGGAAACCCACAACGCACGGAGAGAACGTGCGAACTCCATGCACACAGAACCCAAGGCAGGAATCAAACCCGTAACCTAAGCCAATGTGTTTAGGTGAGTCTGGATTTAAAGGAGGAACCCACAAATATTACCTTGGCAGATGACAGAATTGTAGCTTCGCAAATAAAACCACTGAATCAGTTAGCTCGTTGGCTAGCCTACTATGCTAACAGCCTAATCATATTGACTGGCCTATTAATGTCTGATTTCTTTTTACATTTTTAATCTTTAAAAAGTTAACTTTGGATATCAAATCTGCTCTGTCACATAATATTCAACATAAGTAGAGGAAATTTATTCAGGTTGAAACATTTATAATGATTTTAACAACAAAAAAAATCAATAGATTTTTTTAAAACATGGACATGTAACATTATCAGGGATTATCGGCCAAACTACAGTCTCAACTATATAAAGCCATACGTTCTCAGAAATAAATGTGTACTGCTTCTTGTTGCTGCGGTGGTACCATCAAGGTTACATGTTTTGTACCTTCTGCCGTTATCTTTTTTCTGGGAAGGTGAATGTGGCTTATAACACTTTAAAGTCGACCTTGTAAGGCACCAGTTAACATAGACCCATTAAAGTGTGGCGGAAATACCCCTCAGAAAATGTTTTTTTTTTTTTGCTCCCACTGTTTTACTCATTTACATTCGCAGCATTTGGTAGACGCCCTTACAGAGCAATTGAGGGTTAAAGAGTCTTGATCCAGGGCTCGACAATGGCAACTCAGTGGTGGTGGTGGGGTTTGAACCTGGGACCTTCCAATCGGTAGTCCAATTCCTTAATATGAGCTACTGCTGAGCCACACTTATCCAGAGAGCAGCACAGTTTTGCAACAATCCAAAGGAGTAGTATTTTCTTATATGAGGTCACAATAGGAGAAAAATCTAATTGGCTTGTTTAAGGCCTGGTCAATAAAAAAGTTTAAAAAGGACATAAATATCTTCAGATTTGTTCTTTGGGTTCTCTCACACTGGAGACTTATCTGATTGATTAAAAAGACTAAAAAGTGAATTTTGCATAATACGAGGGGCGTTCAAGTCAAACCGGGACTTGTGAAATTTCTTGTGAATGAAGGTGTAAAACCGATTGATATTTACAGAAGACTCACGATACTGTGATGAGACTCCTAGTCGTAAAACATAAGCAGTAAAACATAACTGTGTTCTGTTATTCTGCACAATCAAAGGTCCCGGTTTGACGTGAACACCCTTTGTAGGTCCTCTTTAAGTAGTTCTTTCAGGTATAAATATACGTTATAGGAGTATGCAGGTGTCACACTAACTGAGTCACTAGCTAAAGGCACATTTGGAAGAATTTGTTTAGTGAACATAAGGCATCACGAGTCATGGGGTCTCGCCAGTGTGTGACCTTACTGTGTGTGTGTTCGCAAGAGCCAAGAGTTATTTTCATCACTACTGCATGATGATAATTCATCATAGCGACATATACTGTATGCTGCCGTATTTATAAAGTATTCACTTCAGTGCGGCTTCAACTAAAAGGACAAGACTGTGACATAAATTCTAAATTAATGGAAAAATCTAAATGTATTCAGACAGATGTTTAAGTTTACGAGTTTCTAGGTACATCTGTCAGATGTATGCGTATAGTCCATGCTTCAGAATCTTAAGATTTTCCTTTAGTAGTAAGGATGAACAATGAACACGTTCCTTTAATTCCAAAAGAAATCAGGGGAATCAAGGACTGAAAAAGGAAACAGCATTTATTCCCCTTTGCTGTGTTTGTGTTTAGTCTCAGATGTACAATACCCAAACCATAATTTCTTTTCGGCATGATATACTGTGGTTAAACTACACCTTCAGACAGTGGCGCTGGACTAAACACTGTTTGTTGCTCAAGCCAATATTGAGCAAGATAAAATGGGGCAAAAAAAAAAGCTAAATAAACAGCACAAGGGTTATATTCAGGGGCATCTTTTTGGGCTCATTTAAACAAAATAAGCACGGCTGATCCATATCTAAAAACTGGGCAAGATTGTAGCAAGTTGAATTTTTGTGACATTGATTAAATCTTTCTTGACGTATATGAGTGCATTGGCCAATAGGAGACAGTCTTTAAGGACTAAGAGTGAGCTTTTGGTGCATAAGACATTGATTTGACCTGCAAATACCCTACAACGCACAATTAACATATTTAAATGTGTTCTGACAGATTTCAAAGTGGCATGAAAGAAAAAAGCAAACGCTCAGCTCTGGCGCAGATCCATAACTAAAAAGGCATTCGCGAAACACTGATTGCCCTTCATCATAACCCCTGAACCGGATTATAGTCATCCTCACCTAAACTCTTTCCATGTATGGAGGACTAAAATAGACCCGACTCAAACGTTCCAGCGCTGATCCACATGCAGCCAGATGCTCGTTAAAGAGGGGTTAAATGGATGGAGAAAATGATCCCATGCTACTTTGTTTTTGAATTTTATTCCACGACCCAGACCACTGTCGTTATTATGTCATCACCAGGTCTACATCCAAACTGGGAGAGAAATGATTGATTAATATGATCCATGCTACATTTATTCTTAGTTGCAACACAAAAAACAGACCTCGGTTTGTGGCCAGAGAAACAGTGGCGTCTATTGGGAAAACACAACCTGGACAGGTGGATGGAGTAAGTCCAGAGTGGGGTCAGGGGATAAATATAGACTTAGGCATTATTGGCATTATTTATGAGGCAGCAGTCAGGCATGGAATGTGTGTGTGTGTGTGTGTGTGTGTGTGCATGCATGCACATTCACTTTTTTAGAGATCATGTCATCTTCGTGGTCTGAGGTTAAAGCTGCAGTGTATATATATATATATATTAAAAGGGCATGTGTGTATAAAATTGGATCCCCCGTGTTAGGAATTGTAACCACACTGACAAAGTGTTAGACGGAGACCTGATCAAGGTGCTTGCTGGCAGAGCGGATGAACACTTTTACTAAGCATTTGTTCAACGGGTGTAGGTTTGGAATTTAGTCAGGTTTATTATTAGGCTGTGTTTGCGAGAAGCTTTTCCTCCAGTCTCGGTAATTAAGGTCGACTTTATCACCAACCATGTGGCTCCAGCGTCCATGAACCTTTTTTAGTTTATGATGCACACAGATGACTCTAAGGCCTGCAGATCTGTTCTTTTATAGGGTAGTTGCTATTTACAAGCATGAAGTTAATGCTTCATTACTTTGGTGTAACTTTAAATCGTGTGTGAATTCTAACTCTGACAGTTCCACGACCTCAGCTACATCACTCGAGTTCATAATAAGCCTCAACTAGAGATGTACACAGGACAGTATTTTTTTTTGTATCCAGCTTGCATCTTTTTTTGGTTGTTTCTACCTGGTTATGATATTCCTGTCTTATTAAAAATACAACAAATTTGAATAATATGGACATATACATTACATATCTTATATCTGCTTACTCACATCAACATTACATGTTTTCCATCAGATGCCCTGTGAACC
>JAOVVB010000023.1:13973707-13992671 GCA_028570985.1 Heterobranchus longifilis | reverse complement strand
GTGGAACAGAGCTCACAGAAAATGTTAAATCTATCTATCTATCTATCTATCTATCTATCTATCTATCTATCTATCTAATACACACACAAACACTACCAGTCAAAAGTGTGGACACACCTTCTATTTCCATGGTTGTTTCTGATTTTTATTTCTTTCTACATTGGACAAAACAATACTGAAGGTGTCCAAAATATAATTATATACAATAATCTTCTTTGAACAGTTGATATTGAGATGTATCTGCTACTGACGCTCTGTTTTAACTCTAAATGAACTTGAGTTTGGATCTTTCTTTCCTGGGAAGGCCTTCATGAGAGCAAGTTTCATCATGGTGCTTCATGGGATTTGCAAATGCACTTGATAATACTGTTCTTGCAAGAACCGTTCCAAAGCAGCTGACCTCCATGTCTTAGTGTCAACAAGGCTGACCTTGTTGTTGTGATTAATTAATTACATAATTCCGTATGTGTTTCATATATAGCATGACTCCAAAAGACCTCTGGTGATGTTCTGTGATGTCTGGCTCCAGGACGTTGGCAGTGGATCTTTTGGGTGCTGTGGGTTGTGGGGAGGGGCCTCCGTGGATTGACCTTGCTTGTCCGGTGCATCCCATGGGTGTTCATCGATTGGATTGGCATCTGGGGAGTTTGGGCCTGGGTTGGCCACCTTGGAATCTTTGCCTGCCAGGCCCCATGAACAGGATGGGCATGGGTGAGTCTTGGGTGTCCGTCATCCTGTCCCAAGTTTACTGGTGTATAGTTAATTATCAATGTCATTGTCTTATTGCTATGTGTTGTTAATGTTATGACAATAGTTTTTTTATTATAGTAAACATTAACTTAAGGTTTTTTCTGTTGTTGTCGTTGTTTTATTGTGTAATAGATGTATCCAGAGCTTCTGACCTATTATATCTGAGAAACTCTTATTCGTATATAAATGTCAGTGTCCAACAGATGAAGACAATGGTGCATTCTTCATAACTAAGAATTTTATAATGAAATTTTAATTCAGAGCATTAGCTTCTTAGTTTGCCCATGTTTAAAGAAAATGCCTTCAAATGCTTAGTTTTGTGCTAAAAAAAAAAAAAATTAAGTATTTGAGTGTGTGAAACTAATGGGTAATTACCCATAAACCATTATCCTGTAATCAAGCAGGGTATAAAATGGGTGTAATAATATTCAGCTGCCACTGAGTGGCGCCTCAGCTGCATACATAACCAGAACTCAAAGCCTTTATGCATCACATCATCATATATTAATATAAAATAGGCCTTAAATTTTTATCACAGTATATCCGAAACACATCACTTCATCTCTCTCTCTCTCTATCTCTCTCTCACACACACACATACACACACAGGAACTCGTTGAAGCAGGCAGAACCTAGTGCACTTTGCAAGACCCCATTTCTTTCGTTCTTCAATTGTTCCGAGACGTCCGGCATCCCTCATAATTAAACTTTAATCCCATGTACCAGCAGCTATTTAAAATTAGGCCTGGCCTCCAGAGAGGCGACGTTGGATTAACACAAGCAAGATAAGACAGGACAAGTAGGAGGAGGAGGAGGAGGAAGGGTAGGAGGCAGAGAAGGGAGGGTGTCTAGGATGGAGGATGGGAGCGTCCATTGGGGAGACAGAAATGGCAGGAGCGTGGGGAAGAGGGGGATACACAGAGCGTCAGTGGGCTGGAAGAACAAATCACTGGCAGAAGATGCAAGCTTCTTAAGGGGTTGTGTGTGTGTGTGTGTGTGTGTGTGTGTGTGTGTGTGTGTGTGTGTGTGTGTGTGAGAGAGAGATGGAAAAAAGCCAACCCCTGGGAGAAAGTGAAGCCAAACGTTAACAGCTATTTGGAAAGACAGCGGTAACATCTTGTGTGGTGAAGAAGCTAACAGTGGCTAATATACTGTACATGTTATACTGTATCTATCTGTATCCCGTATGTTTTAGTTTACATATTACAGACGTCCTCAATTCCACCTAAATTTTGACCGCATTTTTAATCGTCACTATATTTCCATACAATCGGATATTTATATAGGCATAAAGTAATGTTTTTAGCATCAATGAGCAATTTATAAAATAATTCCTTGATGTAAATGTAAAATTTAACACAATTTGACAGTAACAATGAGACACCTATCACTGTAAGTTTTCTGATGCTATGTACGGCTTTTATTTATAACTAGTAAGTAAGAGTTACTAGTTAGAGTCAGAGTTTGTGGAAATGGTAACAAGGTTAAAGGTAAAAGTAATCTGATCAGCTTTAACTGCTTTAATAATGCTGTTATTTTCATATTAAGTAATCCCAGTAAATATTAAGGTTAGCTTTTCTAATTAATAATTATTGGTGGAGGTCTTTGCTTACATTGAGCGAGGAGCTTATTAGTATTTTTTTTTTTTTTTAGTAGAACATTAAATCCAACACATAACTGTTCACAACATCACTTTTATGAAGCATTTTGATTTTACTTACAGTATGGTGCAGGGTAAACTTCAGGCAGATATCTAAGTACCACAAAAGTTTCATAAAATTCTGTCCAGCGATCGATTTAAGACGCGCCCACAGTTTGGTACGCTTTTAAAAGTTAACTGCTCATGACTTCACTTCTCCTCAACATTTAGATTTCATTTATGGCACACGTTTAACATCAGGCAGATACCTAAGGACTGGCAAAGTTTAGCTAAATTCTGTCTAGCCAGTTTTGTGTAATGATGTGACAAAATCTGGCTGGATAAACATACTGTACATTCAGACAGAACATTTTCTGAGACTGGTTCCGGGTCCTCCAATGTATGAGACCTTCAAGTTCAAGTTCAAGTAGGCTTTATTGTCACTTCAATCATATACAGTTAGTACACGGTGAAGCGAAACAACGTTCCTCCAGGACCAAGGTGCTACATGCAACATAAATTTACAACATAAATTAACAGAAAAACTAAGCTAGCTAACTAAGAGGCCTAGTTAGCTGGCTAGCAGAGACAAGACAGATTGACCTAACATAAATTACAACATAAATTAACAAAAACAAAAAGCTAAGGAAGACTATCTACAGGGTTTTTATTTATTTTTATTTTTTTTACAGACAACAGACAACATAAAGTGCACGTGCAAATGTGCAAACAAAAGCAACAAATATACAGACAAAACCTATATACCAATATAGGAGCTTGTAGCTCGTATTGTGGCAGCTAACAATACGCATCCAGCTGGTCTGATGGTCAAAGCTCCTACCATGCCAGCTAAAGGTTAATAGATGAGGAACCACAGTGTTTCCTTGGTAAATGAGACAGGAATTTCATTTCAAGAACTAAATTCAGTGTTATTTGTCTTGTAGTTCTGTACTTCAATTAAATGCAAGAGTTTACACTTTTATACCTAAACTTGAGGGAAGAATTTGATGTTGAATTAAAAAAATTTACCTCAGAAATGTATTTAGACAAGGAATTCCAGTTTTACTCAAGTAAAGACCTTCACTATCTCTACTTTTTCCACCGCGTTCTCAGAGTTACACTCATATTGAGTTATTTCTGTGCTTTTTCATTTACTTTTACTCATTTACTCAAGAAATGCTTTAGGTTTTAGTTTTCTAAGCTAGAAATGCTGCTCTAACCTTTAGTCAGACTCACAGCTACTGTAACTACTAGCAGCTAATTTTCTGTTCTGTTCGATTTAAGCATGACACCCAGTTATGAAAGAGCCTCTGAGGTGAAATATTAATATTGAATTTGTTAATTCGTTAGCTGACATAGTCACAGCCGTGGAAAGAAGAAAAGCACATTATCAAGCTTAATTAGCCATCGCTAATGGTCGTCAATGGGCATTAGCTTGCTCGTCCAGGCAATAAATTAGTTAAAGTGAGGTGATTGTTTGTTTGTTTATTGGTTTGTTTATTTATTTATTTGTTAGTTAGTTAGTTAGTCAGTTAGCTAGTTAATTAGTTGTCTGCTTTATCTTAATTTTTTTAAATAGCATTGCTAGGTTGCATTGCTGGATTCAACTACCAAGATTGTTTTTGTCCACAAAAATAATTCAGTAGTAGGATGTCATCCTAGTTATAGTGGAAATATAAGTATTTTTTAATGTTGTTTTTTTTTTTTTTTTGTGAGGTTAAGATTTAAGATCAAGTAATAAGTATAGTGTTTGACGTTACGTGTCTGCTTTCCAGTTAGTCAACAGCATTACCCATGTTATTATTGCCAATTGTCTGGCTGCAACCACCTAAGATAGCATTTAATAGCACGCTTAAAAGCATTTCCTTTGTAACAAGAGCAAACCATGTACTCATATTATTGTTAAAATGCCTGCGGGGCAGATAGCAAGGGAGTGACAGATGTTTGCTGTTGTGTTTTTAGACTTTTGACTGCTAGATTAGAAAACTCCCTTCCTTCCTAATTAGAGGTGAATTGTTTGGTATTTCGGCTTTGTATTTCAGCAACGAAAGTCTTTTTATTACCCTACTGAAAAAAAAAACAGCTGGTCTGACCAGCTATCAGCTGCCATAACACAGGCTGAGCTGGTTGGACTTGTAGACCATTTTTCCTTGAAATTAAGCTTCCAGAATACTTGTCTAAATTGCTTAATAAATGTCTTAAATGATCTGATTGCCTTGTTGTATTAGTAGCAACTGATTCCATTCACCAGTTTGACCGGCTGAGACCAAGCTGACCTTTTCCGTAGGGTTGCCCATATTGTTTTTTTTTTTTTTTTTAGGCGGATGCCCTTCCTGATGCAACCCACCAATTTTATCTTGGCTTGGGACCAGCATGAAGGGTCCCCCTCCAGCCCCAAAGGCTGGGTGTAGGGTATAGGTATGCAGTTTCCCATCCAGTCTGATTCCACAAAAAAAGGTCAATGCTGGCCATGATAAAAAGGTTTCAGTACACCCAGTGCACCACAGTCCGCCATGCAAGGGGCCCAACAGGCAAAGAGATTACAGACACCAACCTGAACCACAAATTCCCTAGATCCCAATCTAATCGATCTCCCACGGGACGCACCAGACAAACATGTCCGATCCACAGCGACCCCACACTGCTACTAATGTGCTACAGCCAGACAACACAGCACACTCTCAGAGGCCCACACTGCGAGGGGCCAGAGCTGCTGCCCGGGGGGCACTAGAGGGACCTAGACAATACTGCGCATAATATTTTGCCTTTTAATGTTATGGCTGATTAGTGGATTTTTGTATACTGGTTGTTATTTGTATTGCTAGATTTCCCTTGATTTTTGCATTTTATTTTTATGTACTTGTACTGGAGAAAAAGATAGGAAGTGAAGACATAATTAATGCAGAAGGATCTAATGTTTTTTTTTATTTTTATTAAGATTAAAATTAATAATATTATTTTATTGTCAGGCATGTTTCTGGAAATAAACGCTTGCCAATACAGTTAGCTAGACATGATTAGAAAATATTGTCAAATAATCTTATATTTCTCACAATTTAAACTTATAAAGTGAAATATTAGTGTTGTAAATATTGTTAAATTTAGGATACTTTAACTGTTGTCTTTAAATGTTTTCCAGGACCCGTGTTATATGCTTTAACCTGGGTCATGGTGGATCGGCGGTCGGGAACAGAGAATGTGAGATAATAGTACACCCAGGATGTAAGGCAAGGACGTTAATGGGCACAGTGGACACATACAGTACATTCAAACCTATAAGCAATTTAGTGTAGTGACTAGCATGTTGGCAGAACCAGTGCAGAGCTCAATACATCACCTATGTCCTGATTTATCTGAGTCACTCTCACATGAGATGCATGTGATATTCATTCAGTTCATCGGTAACTGGAGTACATAGGCTAACACACAATCTAGCGTAATAGTTAACTTAAAACACATGGACTTTAATAAAGCACCCGCAAGCAATGATTACTGAATCAGCTAATTCATCAATCAGTGTTGGTACAGTGTTTTTTTGACCCTATTGCCACAGCTCCTAGGGGTTAGCGCATGTAAATAAGAAAGACAGTCATAAAGCTGTATCTTATTTAAAAACACATTTTCTTATACTGGTTCCATTCCATGCGTGTTATAAAAAAAATGTATGGGTGAATTATCAGTTTTCTTTGAAGGCTGTCCATGGAAAACTGTGCAAGCTTGAAAGTTCTGTCAGTTTGTAGTATTAAAGAGAGTTTTATCAATGCACAGTAGTGGGGAAAGAGAGAGAGAGAGAGAGAGAGAGAAAGGGAGAGAGATCGACATCAAGGTCTCTTTGCAACTGACTTTGAAAAAAAAAATCAATAGCAATATATGTATTTTTTCTTTTACTGCACCTTGAAAACTCTTTCAACAAAACCTCAGTGCTGCATGCGCCTCTCTAATCAAAGCAACAGTGTCAGGATTCTGTGAATAAAGCTCAAAGACTGAAAGTTTTGACACTGCACATCAGTGTGTCAAACTAACTCTTGCCGTGTTGTTCAAGCCTTGTTTCATGGCTTTGAGCTATGAGAATTGGTTATGATGTTTATAGATTAGTTAGATGGGTTATATATGAATTATATGTACAGTATATAAGCAAAGAATGGTGATAAGACTCAGTAGAACACGTTTTAAAGAAGGCCGTACACCTTCAAATGACGATCCTGGCCTGATCTTTAAAAAAATCATCGGTTAATAAGAGACATATCTGTCCGTGGGAACTGTACACACAATCATTTACCAACAACGCTTGTACATTGAAGGAATCCATCTGGGAGTTATTGTCATATCAATAGTACAGTCCTGACCCCGCTCCAAGCCATTTCACAGTGCTCCTTTAATGTTTGGGCCTTTAAAGGAGTTCCTTTGAGGCCAGCGTTTCAGGTATGAAGCAAAGAGTCCAATCATGGCTCCGGCATACTGAGAAAACTTTGTACCTTGATGATATATAAGCACTAGTGAAACGCTGGGATAAGTGCATTAGTGTTGCATTAGTGTTGTTTTTCTGCACAATAAAAAAAAAAGTCCCCGTTTCGACTTGAACAACTTTTATATGTTTTTATCTGTTTTACCAGTTCTCAATGCTTTCTGACAAACAGTGTGTGTTTCTTCTCACAATAGCAAAACACACACAAGCACATGGACGCCACCACTTCCTTGTCGCATGCACTCATCCGTGAACAGACGTGGCCTTCAGTAAGCAAACACTCCTCTGATCAATAGGGCATTTCTTTTCGTAATGTGGAGCTATTTTCCTTCTCAGGCACGCCACTGAGCCAGCACTTTGTCATAGCCTTTGTTTGCAAAGGAGGCCTGGCATGAGGCTGAGCTTTTATCATCCCTGCCTGAGAGAGAGAGAGAGAATGGAAGAGAGAGAGAGTATCTGTCATATGTCATGTACCTGCTCGAGATAACAAGCAGATTCCAGACGAAAGCACACTTCTCAAAAAGTGCAAGATCATCTTTTAAAGTAATACTTCAAACCAGTAAAACGCTAACGCTGCTAAATACTGAAAGAAAGCCTGGTTAGAATTACTGCTGACTGGTTTTGTCCCTTTTTTTTTTTTTTTTTTGTCCCAAGGTCAACATTTGTCACAACGTATGATCTGATTGTGAAACTTTCCTTTCACATCTCTGATCTTTCATCGGGTCTGACGTTTAAGAACCTGTTCCTATTTTCAGTGACAAAAGCCTTAAGGTGTGTCATGCACAAACAACACACGCTACAGAATTATTACTTGTCTCCGAGGCGTTTAATATATTTACATGAAGAATGTGTAAACCCCACCTCTAAGAGTCTAGGAGCAGCCGAACTTTTCCGAAGTGTCAGGATTTGATTTGTCCAGCAGAGGGCTGACCCTGGCCTTTCTACATGCCCCACTAAACGATTTCCTGCCCTCCCTTTCACTTTTACTCTTATTGATCTTTTCCTCCAGTCACTTTTTTTTATCTCCTCCTTCCCCCTCAGGAAGTCTCGATTATTTCTGGTCAATATCCAAATGTCCAAAGGAAAGACAAAAAAAAAAAAAGGAAAAAAATGAAAGATGTCAGAAAGTCATGATTAGTGAGGTCTCCTGCACCCTGCGAACCCCTGACCTTGCCCTTGACCCTAAGCCTGACCCCGGGGTCGGAGGTTGTGTGAACGCGTCGCTGGCAGGGTTCTCTCCAGGCTGGGTGATGAGTGACGTGCTGGCCTGAACACATGGCCAGTTTGGCTAGATTTGACATGTATTCCTCTCCATGTGCTGAACTTTATCCAGTCCTGAACTATTTCACAACAGCTTATTGGATCTGGTGTACAATTTGTTTTCAGGTGAATTCACACTAAAAGGTTAGCAATGGCGATAATTATGCGAGCAAATCGTGGCTCAAAACAAATGGGAGTAATTATCATATGCATAAAAGTGACTTTGAATATTTCCTGAAGGTATGACCTCAAATCAGTCCCTGCGTAATACTGAAAAGCGCAGAGTTTTACGATTTTATCTTATTTTTGTTGCTGGTATTTTTTACAATGCCTTTTTAAGCCTTTTTTATTTGTGTTTTTTTCTAAAAGGAATTGCAATCAGAAATTTTTAGTGTTATGTGTTGTTGCTATAAATGCGTCTTTGGAGCATTGTATTCGCCAATTGTATTCCTTTTGAGCTTTTAATTTATGAATCAGTTAATTATCACCCAGTGCTTAACAAGCTATGGCGATAAATATAAGCCTTATTCATAGAAGAGAAGCCTTTTTCTTGGATTTTCCATTACTCTAGGATGATATTTATCAGGCCCTGGTTATTAAAAGCTGACATTTATTAAATTTCCATACTATTTATTTTGTGTAGAGTCACAAGGGGCCTGGAGCGTATCCCAGGGAGCTCAGGGCACAAGGCGGGGTACACCCTGCATGGTGGAGCTCAAACACTCACTCAGTCACCTGATCATACATTCTAGGCAATTTGGAAATACTACAACAACAATGACAACAAATATATCAAGCATTGGGAAAACATGCAAACTTCATAATCCAGGTCTTCATAATGAGATTGGAACTCCCAACCCTGGAGGCGTGAAGAAACTTGAGCCAGTGTGCTTATTCAGTGTTCAGTTTCATTTTCTTTCTTTTATTTACTTGTCTAATTTATGTATTGGGATTGTGATGGCGCAGGCAGTTTGAGGATCTGAGTTGCTAATCAGAGGGGCAGGGGTTTGAGCCCCACCACCACCACCAGGTTGCTACTGTTGGGACCTTGGGCCGCATAGAAAATCGCTCCTCTGTTACTGGTCCCAAAGCCCAGATGGGAAAGGAGGTTGGGCATCAGGCATGAACGTAGCCCTGAAAAAAAACAACAACCCTGAAACAACAAGACTCATTGCTTGATGCACAGGAACAAAAAATATGCAATTATTTCATTTGATCTTGACCCTTTTAATATTTAATTATCACCCGGAAGGCTTATGCATAGAAGAGATTCTTTGTATTCGCCAAAAATCCATGGCACATTACCTTCTGATATCGATCACACTTTGGTTATTAAAACCTCTTTCCCTTGTTTATAATGCTAGTATTCATTAGCAGTTACCCTAACAGTGTACTTTAGCTTTAGTTCGATTTTTGTTTTTCTGTATTTACATTGACTTTACGCCTGTACTATGCCTTAAAACATGATATAAGCCGAAAACAAACCTGCATTTTGAACCGTGTAAACGCTCAGCCCCCATTTTACATTCCTTAGTCTTGTACCTGCATGCCTTTCCTATCACTAACTTTGAAGTATGATATGAATGATGAATAATGGGAACATGAGTAATGCAGATAAGTACACCGTGTACACTTATGAAAGGTGTCATGTAAATAAAAGCTTTAATCGGCTTATTAAATGACACTTCAGAAAAGCTACGGTTAGGAGTCGGAATATAGATTATTGTACGTTGTGTTGAGTTTTGTGTTTAGAGGAGGAAAAAAAATCCTGTCAGATTTATAGACATAATATTTATAGATAATGCTTGGGGGATGGGGAGCGTCTGGCTCGATGGGCCGCTTGTCACCAAAACAACAGGCATAAATGTCAACAACCCAGTCAGACAAGACAGATCTGCTTCTTTTATTCCTCCGCTCTTGTTCTCAATGGGATTTGAACTCATGACCTTAATGTTAGAGACAGAACACAACCTGAACCACTAAACCGGTGTGAAGGAGGATCGTTTGGCATGACGGTGCATGTGTGTGTGTGAATGAAACAACGCTGTTCTGCTAACTTGTGTTTGTATCTTCAGAACAGATAGTTACTGTACTTAAGTGTGTTTGTGTGTGTGTGAGCAGGGCCAGAGCCATAGCAGAGCAAGGGCACCCTGTAGTGTCAGGCCATCCTGGCATTAGAACAAACACACACTCAGTTTTACCCTGGATGAAAATGTGAGTGTGTGACAAAGCGATAAACTTACTGATGCGTTACTACTAGGTTTTGTGGTGTCAAAGGAAAGGTAGTTTATGAATAAAGGTAGTACATAATTTCCACTCAGTGACACTCCTTTTTTCCAACACCTTTTTTTCCAGTTCTGCCTGCAAACAGCTTTCACAAAAAAGAAAGAAAGAAAAAAAAAGTAAGAAAAACTCTTTTTTTTCTTATATTTTCAATATTGAATTTAGGAAAACATCCCATTACAGTCTTATGCAAGAAAGTCTATTTATTTATTTATTTTTTTTCCAAAAATTCTTTCTGACAAAGTCCGCATTTTGCTCTCAAATGAGTAACAGCAGGGTTTTTTCATATGTTATTGAATTTTCTGGAATGTTAAAACATGATATAAGACAATTCAAATAAAATATTTTTCAGGACTGTAAAGGTCTAATAATAGACATGTGAGGGGAGCTCGATTCAAACAAGGACTTTAGATTGTACAGAATAACAGAACACAGTTATGAGTAAAAACTCCCTTTATTTCTCTATATAATCCCCTCATACACTAATGCACTTATCCCAGTTTTTCACGAGTGCTGGATACCATCAAGGTAGAAAGTTCTCTCAGAAGCCATGATCTGACTTCCTGTTTCATGTCTGAAACACTGGCCTCCCAGGAACTCCTTTAATGGCTCAAATATGTGGAAATGGCTTAGATCAAGGTCAAGGCTGTACGGGGGATGTGGCAATAACTCCTAGCTGAGTTCCTGTAATGTGCAAGTAATGTTGCTGAATGATTGTGTGTGCAGTTTCCACAGACAGATGAATCTCCTCCACAAGTTGATGACTGTCGATTTTTCACGGATCAGTCGTTCCACTTGCTGAATGTTCAAGGGAACGACTGCAGTGAAACCTGCAGCCAGGATCGTTATTCATAGACGTACAGCCTTCTTTAAAAGGTTTACACCATTCAAAAGTTTTACTGCGGCTAAGAGTCTCCGGTTTTTGTAAATGTACAAGTCTTCTGTAAATGTCAATCAGTTTTACACCATTCACGAGAAATTTCATCGCAACTTGAAGGCATATATTGTGATTCTTTAACATAAAATATAAGTTGAATACAACTTTACATCAAATTGGAATAATTGAGAATAGAAATAATGACATGTTTAACAATTTGTTTTCAATTTTTTCTAAATGATCATTTACTGTCAAGGTCAACTGAAGCATGAGGTAATGCTTTTGACATCAGTGTATTCATAAATTATTTTTTTTTTGTTAAGAGAAAAGAAGAATGGAATTCTCTTTTCTATTTTCGTCAATCTTTGGGAAATTCACATGAATATTTCAGAATATTTCCAAGACTGAGGAAAGTGTTACAAGGTAACAGGGGAAAAAAACCTGAATATTAAAGAACTTAAACAAACATTTTAATAACATATAATGGAGGCATCATGGGGAAGTTGAAAAAGTATTTCTATGAGCATATTTCGAGGTAAAATGTGGTAGTGCGCTGGGATTGGGACAAATGCTGAATCGTAAGTTCAGTAGTGTCAGTGAAGCAGTACATAGCCACTGGACTACTTTACCCATCAGCCCCTGCGTGTCGTATGCAACTTTCTTGAGTCTTGTTTGTTTAGCACTGTAATTACGTTCTGAGTTTCCGGTATGTTTTTGTCTGGGTTGGTCTGTGCCGATATGTGTGTGTTATTCGCGCCACAGTTAACGTCTAGTCAGACTCTTGTTCCTGTTCTTTGTTTGTTCAAGTTTATTACAGTATCATTTTTTTGCACGAAGAGTCTGCACTAGTATCCTTTAATTACTTGTTCTTGACATATAGATGTTTTAATTATGTTCTTCTCTTGACCTGGAAATACACTCTACAATCTTAACCTTGTACAAGTATAAAGTGAAGGGATCCAAACAATCTTTCCTATTTTTTTTTTCACTTTTCTGCACTCCTGCCAGAATAATATACGAATAAATGCAAGAAATCCAAGAACATATGTTTAATACACAAACTGCTACACAATGACACAAGACTTTATGACCCATTTGGAGAAAGGAAGTTAACCACAAGAAGTCAAGTGATGACAATTATTATGTTTGCTAAGTCTATTTTATAGCTTTGTACGTTTTTCTCATCATATTTCTTTCCATTTAACCTTGTACTTATTTACCTTTGGTCGTCTTTGTATGTTGTTAATATTGAAAGTTGTTATTAACTTCTTTTATTGTGTTCCTTTTCTCCTTTTATTCATTTAAATACTGGAAATTGTGGGTGTAAATATTGTTTTATATACTGGATACTGTACTTTGTGCTTGATCAACCTCGTAATAAAAATACCTTGAGGAAAATTAACATGTTCTAAAATGAATTATTAAGGAAATTTAAACTGGAAAGGTGTCATTAAATCGCTGACAATTTACAGAATCACCCACTAACCCTTACATCATGTTACAAATGAATTAGGTTTTGACGTGTGTATTGTATTATACAGTACATTAGTTAGAACAAAAATGGGAAACAGATTAAAATAAAATATACACAAATCTGCACATCATGGTTTTAAGTGTTATTTTTTAATCAGATGTTTAAATAAACAAGAAATAGTATGTTCAATGGCATGTTACTGTACACTGAAGTGGCAGTGAATATATATATATATGTATATATATATATATATATATATATATATATATAATTTTTTAATTATTTATTATTTATTTATTTATTATTTTTTTTTTTTTAAAGCTAGTATTTTTATGCAGTATGATTTTATACAACTATCATTTGATCATTGTCTCAGATTTTTTTTTTTCAAAGTTCTTGGTCTTTTAAAAAGCTTTTTGTATACTGTCACGAGGCCACTTTAGTTTTAAGTTTGTGTAGACTTTCAACATATTTTTTTCTTCACGGCATTTCATGAATTCCAAGAACATACCCATCTCATAAAATAAAAAAAATAATACGTGAGATTTCAGTTCTCAGAACCGATTTTACAAAGCCAGCTTCTTCTCTCTTGTTGTTTCAAAAGGCCAGTTTGACGCACAAATTTCTGCAGAAGATCTGCCTCATTAACTAAGAATGGAAGGACAGGCAAAAAATAGGACGTTCGAAAAAAAGAAATACAGAAAGGAATATCTGGGAATACAAATATCATGGGGGAAATAAAAAACCTGGTGTGGTTTATTTATACATCGCAGTTTAGTTTTGGCGACGTACAGGATGAGAGCTCACCATGAGGACATAAAAAGATCTAAAAAAGGGTGAAATCTAATTTAGTGTCATGAAAGGCTGAGACTTGTTAGGCAGAATTAAATGCAGTCACAGGGGTTTCCACTGAATCATCTGGAAAATGTAATAAGCACAAGTTGACAACGTGCCTAAAAATACAAACAGGGATCCGTTTGTAGCTGTACGGTGTACAGTGCTTTAAAGTTGGCTTTATTACATTTTAAATTTACATAAGATCATTTAGCTAATACTTTTAAGAAAGTTGAGTAAAAAATATAAAGACAGAGATGCTGAACTTTCCACCAAATGACGACAAAGAAACAAAAACATTTAAAAGGACTCAGAAGGGGGGCAAATACTAGACTTAAGGCTGCTATGACTAATGCAACATGGAAACAATGGCATAATAATAATAATAATAATATTATTAATAATAATAGTTGCACGCAACGATGACCGGGCCCAAACACTTTGCCCCCTAATAATGCTCAAACATGGATGAGGAATGCTTTTACACTTGCATGCCACAACTTATCAGACTTAAACTGTCCATAACACTTTAAATGACAGCTAATAAATATTATTTCAAGTTTGTGAGAAATTATATATAAATATAGTTATTTTGTACACTATCTGGTCATTTATTCTGTGTGCTCTTTTGTTTCTGGTTATACATTATATTGCCAGTTTATTAGGTATGCAATTTAATAAACTGAATTTGGATGTACAGAGCACTTAAATAAAATCTGGCCACCTTCCCTCCGCCCGTCCCCCATATTTTAACCCTTTTGTCATGTTTCCTATTTTCCCAATATGTGGCTATTAATTTCTTAAAGACATGGTGTATAGAACTGTATTACGAGTCGGTCCCATCAATGTTCAAGTGTACTAAGACAACTTTTTACCTTGATGGTATCCAAGCACTAGTGAATAAGGGATAAATGCATTAGTGTAGAAGGGGATTATAAGGAGAAATAAAAGGAGTTTTTAATCTTATAACTGTGTTCTGTTATTCAAAAGTCCTAGTTTGACTTGAACGCCCCTTGTAAATAAATTTTAAATGAATATAAGCATAAATACATATACATACACAAACACACACGATGATATATAAATAAGGTGCAGATATTATAAGAGGTGCATTCTTTTTAATATGTGATGTCTTCCTAACTTTACACCCAGTGTTCCTGACGTTTATGTTCATCACCTTCACCAGGTTGAAAAAATCCCTGACTAAAGATGAGTGAAAGAATCAACAAGGAACAAACGTACTTTTTTAAACATCACTAGGTAATGAGAGCAGTTGATAAAGATAGAAAAATAAATATGCTGCATTTCTCGTGTCGGCCTGTAGAGGCGCCATTAGCACGCTTCCGTGGTCTGATCAAAACAACAATATCTGAACGTTCAAACACCAAGAATATAATATAATGAATCATATAATCATAATAACTATACTGATGTAGATATTATTTTAAAGATATATACATTTTCACATACTTTAGACTCTGTGTAAGCCTAAAAAGTCGAAAGCTTTATATTAGAAAATTATTAACATTATTAATAACAACATTCAGGATGAAAAATATATACAATTATATACAAAATCAGCAAAGACATATGATCACAATTTTTCACAAAGATTAAAAATGAACAACAATAATAGTATGTAATAAACAATAACATGATTATGTTCTTTTATATTAGTAACGTGATTCATTTTTATATCAGATGACACAGTATGGATAGAAACTATGATTAACAGCATGATAATGAAATTAACTGCTATTTATAATGAATGATGTTCAGTTTATAAACAAACAAAGACATTTGACGGAAAGAAGAAAAGTAAAAAAAAGTTGTTTAAATAAGTAAAAACAAAAACAAAAAAAGGAGAAAAAACAAGAAGTAATCAAATTAATACCTCAGTAATCAATACTGCAGTGTTGTTGTTGTGTTTAGACGATGTTCACATTCAGACAGTAAACAACCTGCTTCTGAGAAATAATAATAATAATAATAATAATAATAATAATAATAATAATATGGACTTCATATGGATAAAGGAAATAAAAATAAACAACAATAATAGTATATAAATAATAATAACATAATTATGTCCTGCTAGAATAGCAACGTGATTATTTTTTATAACACATGAGACACTATGGGTAGAAACAATAACTAATAACATGATAACAAACGCACAAATATTTATAATGAATGATGATCAGTTTATGAACAAACAAACAAACTAACAAACAAAACATTTGATGAAGAAATACGTTTAAAATATATAATGTGTTGAGATATCTAATAAAAAAACAAACAAAAGAACAGAGAAAGAACACAAAGTAATAAAATCAATACCTCGGTAATCAATACTGCATTGTTGCTGTTGTGTTTAGACGATGTTCACATTCAGAGAGTAAACATCCTGCTTCTGGGAAATAACGATAAATAATACTCCAGTCCGCGTTTTATGACTTACAGATATCGCCGGTCGATCGCTGAGCTCCGTGGCGCGGTTCAATACACACCGAGGTTGGCAGTTCGATCAGCTCCATTCCGCGCCGTTGTTCGATAAGCGAAGGCCGCGTTCGATCACTCCGCTCCGGGTTTTACGCGCGTCCCCGCTCGTGTGTGTGTTTTTTTCCCCCCCTCTCGCGAACTCCGGCCCCTCGCGCTCTCTCTATCAGCCTCTCACTCCGTCTCAATATGTCTCAAGATGGCGGCCAATGCGGGATCGATGTTTCAATATTGGAAGCGCTTTGATTTACAGCAGCTGCAGGTTTGCTTTTCTCTCCGCTCTCTCTGCCTCGCTTTCCGGGACGCCGTGAAGCGCGCGCGCTCCGGCCCTTCTCCGGGTGTTCGCGGATCTTCGGGGTTTTTTTTTGGACTTTTTTTCCGGGACTCTCTCTCTCTCTCTCTCTCGCCATTGATTCCTTCTCGCTGATCGGAAATTGATCCTCTTTGTTCGATTCGCATCGATCCGTGGTCATGGCGCTGCCTCTCCACACGCCGTTTGGCTTTAAGGCTTTAATGCTTTACATGATGTGTGTTTATTTCTTTTTATTGTGCCCCTGTGCTCGGGTGGTGATACCCACTTGCCCCGGTGGTAACTTTACCCGTGTTTATGATTCGGTGTTACGCTTGAATTATTTTTTTTTCCGGGCGAAATGAAGAGTGCGCGTGCTGCCCCGGCTACGTTGGTGGCGCTATCGTGACGCTTATTAGCTGCGCTTTGGGCCGCGTCCCAAACCGGTCTGTGCTCCTTATAGCCGGTGCACTACACCGGCCGTATGTAATAGGCGCTTGTGAGCACTCTGTAGTGCACTGTATATGTGATGTTCAGGTATTTGGGTTCAGAGCGGTCGTTAGCTAAAAAGCCCAAGCTAGCTCCTGGTTGTCATCCTGGTTGAATGGACTAGTCAAAGTTATTATTTGTTTGTGTTTATTAATACATGTGTACACAAAAACACGGTTAATATATGTTTATATTATATGTATCCGGTGCTTCGTGTTTTTCTATTTTAGTATGGTGTACATATATTTTATATTTTGTAAATATTTTCCTTTTAAACGTCTCGGCTTCTGTTTAAAGAAGCTAGCTCGGTTAGCTCCCGTTAAAACGCCTAGCATTTAGAAGCTGAATTATTTAACCGATATGAAATATAAATTAGGAATAAAGTGATTAAATATTTGTTATCCAGCCCTAGCCGATCATTTAGGAACAACGAAAAGGTGCGCTACAAACGCTAACTGTGTGTTGTTTTTGTTATTTAATTCTGTTTTTCTGTCTGTTTTTGGCTTTGGAAAATTTTCCGACTTTTAACCGTGTTAAAGTTATTATTATTATTATTATTATTATTTCGTGAAGCTCCGGCGGTGTTTTTGTTGATTAATTTAGATTCAGTAATGTTATTACTGTCACACACACACAAAAAAAATCCGATTTAAAGCTTCAGAAACCGAATTATACGTACAGAAAGTGTTTTAGTGCAGTTTTGGGATTAAATGTTGAAGTGTGTGGAATTCCAGGACAGTCTCTCACACACACAGAAATGTTAGGAAAAAAAGGAGAAGAAGGAGAGAGAGAGAGAGAGTGTAGTTGTTGAGGACAAGGTAGAGGTTTAATGGATATTCAAGAAATCTGCTTTAAGTCCGGGCATTTTTCCTTGTTCTTTAATGTTTAACATGACTTCAGGGAAATCATAAACACTTTCCGTATTGGACAAAAATAATAAAAGTGATACCTTGTCTTCTAAAAAGCTCAATGAAACATAATCGAGTGTTATCATGATATAAATGTCTAATTCATAAACTCTGAGATATTTATCATCTGGTTTAGGAAAACTCAATGTAGATGGTTTTTTTTTTAACTTATGATAAAGTTTTTAAAACTTTGTTAATTCTGCATTAATCTTAGTATGTAAATCTAAGTCTGCAAATATGAATTATATTAAAATATGTATATATAAAAACATTTGAGATGTCCAAAAAAAAAACCCTAGAAAAAAATAATTTGACAACACGGTAATAATACCTTTTAAGGTGCATTTATATAAAAAAAGAAAGGTCATATGAATTTAAGTAAAAGTTAACTTTATATAAAAGATATGTAAATAAAGTTTTTGAAAGTAAATGTAAAGGTTTAGTAGATTTACTTGATATATAATTTGCACATACTGTATACAGATAGTCTTTCTCTATCTTTCTCTTTCACTCTTTCTGTTTTTTCTTCTCCACCTCAGTCTTTTTTTCTCTTTCCCTCTTTCTCTCTCTGCGTCTAACTTTTTCCCCTTTCCCCTATCTTTCTCTCTTGTTTTCTGTCTGTCTGCATTTCTTTCTCTCTTGTTTTCTGTTTCAGTCTTTCTAACACTTTTTCTCTCTCTATCTGTAAGTCGGATTCCTTTTGCCTTTCTCTTTCTGTCTATCTTACTGTCTCTCTAGTTGTGTCTGTTTCTCAAAAATGTTCTCTGCCTTCCTGTCTGTCTATCTGTTTTGTCTCTCTCTTTCTGTCCTTTCTGTTTTTCTCCTCTTTCTTTCCACCTGTCTCTGTCCTGGTCCATCTCTCTTTCTTTGTGCCTGTCTGTCTCTCTCTCTCTCTCTCTCTCTCTGTCTGACTTCTACAGATGTTTGCACTGATCTGAAATTCCCTCAGTTTTTGGTGTTTTCTTTATTCTCAGATGATAAAGTCTGTTTAACTGTAAATTCATCCTCATTATAAACTTATCTTCATATCTCTCGCACACGAACGGAGCTACTTTGTGTGCGTGCGTGTGTGTGTGTGAGCGATGTGGGTTCGGTGCAGGCTGCATCCTCATTGATGTGAACAGGTAGAACCGAGTGTCTGGGGTTTGTTCGAATGTAGCGTGTGTTTGCAAACAGCTGCACGTTCTCGTGGAAGTC
>JAOVVB010000023.1:13962235-13973697 GCA_028570985.1 Heterobranchus longifilis | reverse complement strand
AGTCTGTGTATCATGTCAAAGTGCTGCCGGCTGATCCGATCCTAATCCGGTTTCAGGTCGGGTTTTAATATGTCTGATCCCCGATGCCAGTCTAAACATCGAGTGTTTCAGGTTTCATCTCCGTGTTAACATTTCTGGGAAATGGGATTGAGGAAACGTTAAAGAGTGACTGTTACATGCGCTGAAAGAAATAACTAAAGAAGCTGAAGGATAGATAGACTTTAATATCAGTGGTTTTGAGAACGAAAAACGTATATATTGTTCAGTTTTTGTTGCATTGTATTTTGTGCTCTCTCACTTTCTCTCTGTTTCTTCCTTAGCTTTATTAAACCAAACAGTCGCGTATTTGCTGCATGTTAAATTGCACAAGAAGCTTCAGGATCAGTGTAACACTCGCACGAGTTCAGCCTTAGACTGAGGTTACAGTAGCTGCGTTTACACGGACAATGTTTCTTCAGCCCGTTTGAGATTATTCCAACTTAGCTGTTTACGTCGACGCTGATCTGATAAGACGTGTGTTTGCGCGCTCAAAGGATTTAATCAGAAGAAAAGTTTTTCTTTTTGATGTGCGTGAAGTGATTCTGCTTGCTGTGAAGCGTTTAATCTGCAGAAATAGAACCGAACAAGAAGTATTTTTCTTTATATTTAAGGTTTGGTCATTTGAGGCCTCCCTATCATTTGTGATAACCCTGCCTTCTGCGTTATGATTGGTTACAAGAATTCGGTCTCAACCGTGATTGGTTAGATGCTGTACTGAACTCACAGAAATAAGAAGATTAAGTAGAGTAAGAAGACACAGTTTTATTCAGATTATTACTGCAGTCCTAAACACAGCTTTTAGATTTGTTAACGCTTAGGAAAGGAAGGCAGCTGTTTACACTGTTAACTCTCATTAAAAAGTGTTGCATTTAAAGCGCTTCTCACTTTCGCAGTGTGAACACAGCTCTACGTCTACGTGAATGAAGTACATAGTATGAGACGACTGTGATATTTAAATCAGCCTGCTAACAAGCTTGAAACTTGGCATCGAGTGCTCTTTTAAGTGTTACCTGTGTCACAAGGTGGAATTGTTTGGAAGGAGTCTCCAGTGTCAAAGCTTCAGACATGCTGGTGATGTTTGTAGATTGGGTGTAACAAAAACAAACTTGTTTTGTGTTAACTGTAAACAAGTCAAATGCCCATTTTTAAGTTTTTCTAATGTTAAAAAGTGCTTTTAAAAAAGGTCGTCTAGTCAAGTCCGATTTTAAAAACTGCCCTTATCTGGTCTTCAGCTGCTGTTTTTCAATGCAAAACACCCCTTGTCTTGTGTTTTTCTTACTTAAAAAAAAAAAGCATGTAAGGTGTTTCAAGTCAGCTATACACGGCACATTTTTTTCCACTGATTGCGGCTTGCATGTTACGCCTGAGTTTGGTTATTTAAACATCCGCATTGAAATCGAAACATGTTGATTTTATGATTTTTACTTAATTTTATGTGGATTTTTATTATGAAAATAAAAATGTATTATTATTTATTTAAAAAATATATATAATTCTTATCAGTACTTGTTGTCATTGTTGTAAATTCATTCTAGGTTTTGGTTTAGTTAATTGAATCGAAGGAAATATAAACCGCTTCTGTCTTCAGTAAAAATACTCGTCTTTTGCGAGAGTACCGCATCTTGAGTTTATTGGCGATTGGGGCAAAACTACAACCTACTGGACCAGAGGAAAAAGCAGGAAAAAAAAATTGATTTGAGACATGACATTTAAGCCATCAGCAACAACAACAAAAAAGTTACACAGCATTTATTAGATATTTTGAGTTTATTTGAATAATTCTAATAGCTGCACGGATTGAGTAGACGATCTGTCTCCGATTCACATCTCCAGTTGTGCCAAGAAAATTTTTTGCGTGTTCGGACACACCGTCTAAACATCCAGCTATACTTTCCAGAAATCTCTGCATTATGCTTAATTAGTTTGGTGCATTAGATGAGCAATAAACCCCTCCGGGTTGTGCTGTTATTGTGAATTAATCAGCTCCAGCGTTCCAAGCGGACCCTGAATTGTCTGTTGTAGAGCTGTGGATTTTCAGTCCATCGCTGTGGGGGTAAGGAATCTTGTTTTAGGCGTGATCGCGTTGGTGAATGATTGACGTGTCCTTCGCCGCCGTCCTCTCCGATTCCAGACGCTTTCCAGAATCCTGTGATCAATCTCTCACTTTATGCTTTTCATTCTTTTCACTTAACCGAGGCGAATTTGTTTCCAATCATGCTTCCGGAGAGCCGGCCCGCCAACACGCAGCCACGTCATGAAATATGCATGCCGCGCGTTTGCCCCTCGGTAATTATTACGAAGGCCTATCAAAAGCTATTAGCCGAGACAGTGAATCTCAGGCCGGCGGGTACGTCTGGAGGATAGGAACCAGCCGGAGCTGAACGCTCGCTGTCTATTATTGATGACAACTTATTTACTTTGCCTCCCACAGAATGGCTCTTGGAGGGCTGCCATTTGAGCAGAATCCTGAACCACAGTGTAGAGCACTCTGTCTTGTCATGTCTTTTTATAATCCTGTTTTTCTCTCTCTCTCTCTGTCTCGCTCTCTCTCTCTCTCTCTCTCTCTCTCTCTCTCGTGCGCTGTGTAAGCTTTGAGATCGATCTTAAAAACAAAGCTGTCCTCGCGTGTAGCCCGACTCTCTCAACTCCGTATTATTGGTACGATCCTTTTTATGCTCAGATTAAAAATCTCTCCTGAAGCCTCTTAGGAAGCCATTTTAGTCATCGTTTATTAAGATTTATAAACGTTTTTTTTTTTTCTCCCACCCCAAACCTCTCATCGAGTCTGCGATGCTGCGCCTCAACACTAACTGACTCAGTGATCCCGTGAGTCAGATTTTAACTTCCTGGTTTGACATGCATACAAATTCTTTATCTTTTCTATAATTTTTCTGTAAAATGGAAATGAACCACGTCATTTTACGGCTGTTTGGTTTATGTAGTCTAACGTCTGTCGGATCTGCAAACTTTAAACAACGGCCGTGTCAGGCGTGGGATTTGTTTAGGTATATTTTCTGTTCTTGTTTAGAATGGGGAGCATACGTATAAGTACAGCCTCTGTTACTGTTAAGGTCATGTGACCAACAGTCAGTCTGTATTCCATCACCATTTTAGGGGAAGAAAATGTTACACTCACTAACCATTTCATATGTCTGCATAGCAAGCTGCACTTTGTCATCACTGTATTCTTTACATTTGCTGTAGGCGCTCTGAATCTTCTGCAGATGCTCCACCCGTTGCTCAGACGCGAGGTTCCGGACATTTGTGATGTACTCTTCAGCGAGTTTATCGATTTCTCCTTTCTTTTCTAGCATGTTTACAGGAACCATCATTTATTGAAAACACGCATAGCGACACAAAATTTGCTTTATACATTAAGTCATTTGTAAGGATCTGACTGGCTGATTCAGTGTCATATCCATGTTTATGAACAGATTTACTTATTATGTGGGATTACTTGAAGTTGGTTTAAGCATGACTACAAATACCAGGAGACTCATAAACAAGTAATGGATTAAATATTATTGTTAATTATACTGTAGGATCTCCTTAAGTAAATCTAGTACAGAACGGTAATGTATAAATAGCGCATGAATACGAGACCTTACTTACCCTCTGTCCTGTTGTCCAGCTCCCGCATCAGGGTGAAGTTCCTCTGTAGTTCACACGGCAAATTTTCAATGCCTGGAACATATTTCTGTATTTTTTAAAAACTGTAATGACATTACACATAAGTAGTTTCTTTCCTGCATACAGTGTGTGACATGAGAGGAAGAGATTTTCCAGTCCTAGTTCTGGCGTTTACAGACACTTTTTTTTGCAATTCATTTATTAATTTAATTTGTTTATACAACTAACAATCTAACACTCATTTTACCCAATGAGGAAATTGTTGATGAGCTAATGATTCAGGTGTTACAGCGGAGAAACACACTAAAATAATGTTGAAAATAATAACAATAATCTGAACTTGGAAATACCAGTGTAACCCGTGTATCTGGCACAGCTGTTGTGTTTACAGCTGACTTAGCTAGCTAGTTGGAAGTTGGCCCATATTATTTGGTTTATTGTAATTTTTTTCTGGCTATAATGATTCAAACTCTTCCCAGATTAAAATAATAAAATGAAAAATACGCATGAAAAGTTATTTTGTAAATCTTGCATTTGTTGCCTGGCAACGTAGCTATGTTCGTATTCCAGCCAGGTAGCAGGCTAGCAAACACCGCAAAACTTTCATCCTAGCTATCTGGCTAGCTACATGCTATAAATGACATTAACACACCGCTTGCTTGTCAGCTCTCACTGTTTGCAGTAACTGGTTAGACGTTAACGTTAATGCGTTTGAAATCATTTGTCAACTCGACCGATATTTCAATATCACCAGGCCAGCCTTACAGTTAGATAAGATTAGCTTAGTTTAGCTTAGCTCGGTTGCGCCGACAGCGATAAGCGAAGCCACCGAAAGCCCTCATGAGCGCCAGATGTTTTTTCCCTAAAAAAAAAAGAGGAAAAACAGATTCAGACATGGACGAAGCGAAAGGCGTATACTCACTGTCGAGATAGTGTTCGAGGTATATCGCCGTCGCCATTATTATTAACCTTCAAGTGAAAACTGTAGCTTGTTTTTTTTTCTGTCAGCGAGAACGCGCATGAAGTAGAACAACATTGGTACACGATTAATTATTCATGAAGTTCTTTATTTTTATTGGACAAGAAGCTTCTGCTTTGCATACTTAACTCCGATTGGATATTATTTGGGCTTGGCTTATTTCTTATATATGAAGATGGAAAAAACACCCGATGTCCATTTTATTAGGTACACCTTCCATATATACGGTAGTATATACTCACCGGCCACTTCATTAGTTGAAAGTAAACTTATACCTTATTTCCCGTAATACATCTCACAACTGTATAACTCTGTACTTCTCTCTCTCTCTCTCTCTCTCTCTCTATATATATATATATATATATATAGTTATTGAAAAGACCTTGTTTATATTGTACAAACAATCCACTGCTGTTTTTTGTACATTTAAGGGATATATACACCACATGTACTGTACATACACACAAACATACATAGGAAAATTTACTGCATTTTATATATATTTATCTGGATGGATAGATAGATAAATATATAGATAGATAGATAGATAGATAGATAGATAGATAGAATCTTAAAGATTTTGGTCCATATTGACATGATAGCATCACGCACTTGCTGACAATTTATTTGACTGCACACCATGATGTGAATCTCCTGTTCTACCACATTCAAAAGGTGCCTTGTTGAATTGAGATCTGGTGACTGTGGATGCCATTTGAGTAAAGTGAACTCATCATTATGTTCAAGAAATCAGTTTGAGAATAACTCAGCTTAATGACATTGCACATTATCCTGCGATCATAAACAATGCTCAAATATCCCCCACACCATTATACCACCAAAAGCCTGAACCGTTAACACAAGCCAGGATGAATCCATACTTTTATCTCTTTATTTTCACCCACCCATCCGAATTTTGCAGCAGAAATCAAGACCAGACAATGGTTTTTCCAGTTCTGATGCTTGGTTCAAACTAGAGCTGATCGTCTTGATCTAAAGCAGATAAAGCAGAATAGACATTGAGTGAGTGAGTGAAAGTCTTCCCAAAAGAGCAAACAATTACTAATCCCTATGCACCGGGCTCACACATAACACACCAAACCTCCACCTCTTTGCACTTCAGCTGCTTTTATGATTTCAAGATTTTTCTTTTAAGTAGGCCTACATAAGTATGGAGCCCCTCTGGTGACAATGGGGGGAAGAATATATTTCATGGCCACTACTTATTAAGGCGTCAGAACAAAATAGTATAATGTGTGACCAGGAGATTAAATTGTTGTGGCCACAACTTAATAATGTGTGGAGACAAGAGTCAGTTTAATGACCACAAAATATTGTGTTGTGGCCACAGTTTAATAACCTTATATCATTTAGCCTCTTGTAAACGAGAGAGAAATTTAAAATAATTTTTATTTGTAACTGCTAGTGTAGATGGATGATTACCTTTATTTCCTCACTGACATTCCTGTCACATGAGGGACATGAATGATCTAATTACCACACATTCTTAAGTCACGTTTACAGTATAGTATCTTGTTCCCACACCTTAGTAAGTCATGGTCACAAAATACTATGAGGTGGCATCAAAAAGTTCCGAGGCTTGTTTTCTAACACTTCAACAGATGGCTGCACACACAGTCACAGGAGCACTGACCTTCATAAGTCAGTGTGCCAAAAAACATCTTCCTGTGTACATCAGGAGCTGTGCAACTGGTGCTATTCTGACCATGTGCATTAGCACATATTATTATGTCATGGACAGCAAGTTAGAACAAAGAATGAACGTGAAATTCTGCATGAAACTGGGCTAATCTGGCACAGAGAGGTTTGACAGTGTTTACAGCGATACTGTAGGGGTTGCTCGAGTTGTTTTGACTGGCATGTGTGCTTCAAAAGTGGAAGAACACTGAAAAACAATGAGAGATCAGGAAGATTCACCTTCAATGAGTTCAGCCCCTGATGATCGTTGGAGAACAAGCCACAACATTGCTGCCATTGTCGGTGTGTCATATAGAACAATCCAGACAATCCTCACGTGTGATTTGAACATGCGCTAAGTGCGTCCCAGGCTGCTGACCCAGAAGCAGAAGGAACATCACATTGAAGTCTGCAAAGAACTCCGCCAGGGTGCCGTGGATGACTCGTCCTTCATGTCGAGGATCATTACCTGTGAAAAAAACTTGTGTGTATGGGTTCGACCCTGAAACAATGCAACAGTCTTCACAATGCCCACCATCTCCATGAGTGAAAAAGGCAAGGCAGCTCTGCAGCTCGACCAAGTGCATGGTTATCATCTTTTTAGGCATTCGTGCAATTGTGCATCGACAAGTCCTCCCCAGGAGCCAGACTATCAGCAGAGAATTATACTGCCAGGTTTCTTAAACATATGGTAAAAAAAACAGCTTGTAAACAGAGCTAATCTTGAAACTTTTTAATACCCCTTGTATCTCTTTTCTACACTATGCTAAATCATTGTCATAAAGTATTTTCCCCCCAGTGTCACCAGAGTGGCTATATAAGCTCTAAACAGAAAAGTTATAACTAATTAATTGTAAGAAACTTAAAAATATTTTAATTTTATCTAATTCCTTTGTGTGTATGCGTGTGAGATTTGATTGGACGTAGTGTTTTTTCCAAAGTCGTTTTCGGGGAATAAAAATATGTTGGAATAAATATTCCTCCTCGTGTTCATCCTTTGACACGTGGGTATTTTACGTGCACCTTGTCAATCATCGCTACCCTACACTAACTACATGTTCAAGGTACAGTACGTTCGCTGGGTTTCTAGAAAGTATAAATACGCGTCACGCCCCACGTGACAGAGCTCGGGGTTGACCCCGGAAGTGGTGCCTTGCACGAGCTCTTTGAACTATAAAAAAAAATACAAATACAAAAAAAAATCAATTTGCAATAAAAGTGTCGCGAAACAAATATGACAAATACGACACATTCATTTTAAGAAATGTTTGAATCACTTCCGGGGTTACGTTCATTGCTATAGGCTCAATCTCAAATGTTTCCCTGCTGTATATGTATAGTACTATATAGGGTGTACTTTCCCAGCTTATCTAGTGCACTCATGAAGGGCGTGTAGAGTTGTTTGGGATTCACCCCTGGTGTCAGTAAGTTGCTGGCAAACCTGAGTAATTTCACTGCAGAAACAGCAATGTGTTGAACATAAATGGACACAGTTACAGAAAATGCTGAGGATCTGCAGAAGCAGGTCTGAGGATAAGCTCTAAAACATGAGCACATTTTAAATATAAATGCGTTTATGTAATGCGCAAAAGCGTAATGTAAAAGATCTTGTTTGTGAGTGATAGAAAGTTGTTCATCTTTAATAAGTTTGATTTCACTTTATTAGGTTGAAGAAATCGAAGCCCTTTCATCTATTTATGGGGACGAGTGGTGTGTGATCGACGAGGCTTCGAGGGTGTTTTGTATCAAAATATCAGATGATATTTCTGTCCCGAAATGTTCTGTTTGTTTACAGGTTCGTGGACAACAGGATGTGTGTAAACTGCACTGTTATTCCTGCCATCACTATTTTTATTATAGTGTGAATTAAATCAGAATCAGAAAGAAGTGCAACACTTAACACGAGGCAGTCTGTATCAGACTATCATTAAACACCATGGCTAAGTTATACCAATATCCACCAAGGGACTGTTTAAAATCTTTTTTTTGTGTATTTATTAAGTCAAAATATTTTGCCGTCTAGTTTATTATTTTGTTTTTATTAATGTATTGACATTGTAACTAGTATTACACTATTAAACGTTTATAACAAAATTTGTTTTTTCAAAGGTCATACTTCCTGAAGACTACCCAAGCTCTTCGCCTCCAATATACCAAATAAAGTAAGTCTTTTGTGTTTTTGAATTTCTTTGTATTCTGGACAAAATATACTTGCGTTCATTGTAGAATCCCATGCAGGGTATAGGAGTGCAACGACTTTATTGACTAAAATCGATAATCAGATTGGTTGGCAACTAATTTAAATGTCAATTTGTTCATGACGTAATGACGCTTGATTCCCACACAAACTGTGAAAGCTGTGACATGTAGGTGTCAGGCTTACTGGAGGAGTAAAAGTGAGTAATAGCGCGATGGCAAACACCTTCATGTTCACTCTTAACTCGAGCAAAACAGCCGGCAGAATCAGAGGGAAAGACTCTGTGCTGACACGGGCGCTTTGTGAAGGACGCGAGAGTTGGGTAGATGGGAAAGGATTCACACCTGAAGAGAATGTGGATGATCGAGAATTAGTGAAGAGAATGTTTTTTTCATTTTTCAGATCTCCTCAATAAGCCATTTTAAGTTAAATTCACACACATGTGCGCGCCTTATTGCTAGCTTTTGAGCTCTGCATGCAAATTTTCTTACTGTTAGTCCCATAATTGGCATCTGCCATCTTTAAAATTTAATTAATAGTTACTTAATTGTTTGTTTAATCAGGAAAGTTTATGAAAAGACATATTTTTATGCAAGTTTTTATGTTTATTTTAGTTACCAAAAAAAATATATTTTTGAGAATTGATCAATTTTTTTCATAACTTCTATTACATTGCTAGTATTTATCACACATTGATAAGTAGCCACAGAGGGAGAATGCCTTCGGACAAAGCGATACTTTAAGCCACAATAAATCTAACTGGTGAGGCATAAACAGAGTAAACATATTGGGAGCTATGCACTGTGTGGTAACCGTGGCTTACATTTGATTCCGGGAGCTCTAGGAGCGGCAGTAGAGGTACCAATGTACCAGAAACAGAAAAGGTTTACAGTACAGTCCACTCCTCCCACAGAGGACAAGAAACGTTGGTGCTGTGATGTGATTTAGGGCAGAGTGTGCGATGAAGGGGTTGAGAGACAGTGATCGCTGCTGTACTCAAAGTTGTTGAGCAAAAATGAAGAGACAAACTTGATCAGATGATAATACACAGGAACGCCACCTACTGGTTTAATCAGTATTTTAAAAATGTTAAACAGTGAAGTACCCATTTAGTCATACACTGTTGAAACAAAAACTATATGCAAAGGCACAAAACATTCCTATTGTTGGTACACAGTGTTCGTGATAAGATTGAAGGGGGAAAAGTTTTTTCACCAAAATATTGCTTTATATTACTTAATAGATTTTTTTTCAGCAAAGTTAAGTTTGCTGAAAGAGCTTATGGAAAGTTCTTGTTTTCACCAAATAATTTCTTTAAATCCTTGCATAATCATTAGTCTTTTCTGTAAATGAAAATATATTCGTCATAATTTAAACCAAATACAAATGTTTGTTTTGTTGTGTTTCTAGTGCCTCATGGTTAAGGGGTCTGGACAGAATCACACTGTCAAACAGCCTCGAGGAACTCTATCTGTAAGTTCTACAGCGACGCTCACAGCCATGCTGCTCTATACAATATACACCGAGTTGTGAGTTTAATTCTGTATGTATAAAGAATAAAACACTTGTAGGAAAATAATTAATGACCCCTGATTACTTTCCAGTGATGAAGCATCGAAATGTATTAATCTATAGCATTAGAAATTTGCCATTACTTTAAAAAAATGAAAGAATAACACATTTTTAATAAACTTATCATTGCATTTAAGGTTGTGGAAAGTCTACAAAACACACTATAGCAGCTTTAAAAAGTAATTTTCTCACCAGTTACGTTAGTCTATTTCTTGTAGTTAATAACATAAAATATTATGTAGTTTCTCATGGTAATGAGATGTTACAAAACATATTCCATAAATGTTAAATCAGCATTTCCTTACAGAAGACATTGTAATTGTAATATAATTTTCTGACTCATGTAACCCGGATGTGTTACTGTATATCCTGGCAGGGAAAATCCTGGAGAGAGCATCCTGTACCTGTGGGTGGAGAAAATTCGAGAATTTCTGGTAGACAGATCACAGAATGCAAACACAGGTAACGCCTGAGAATATGGTGTCATGTCGGTCATTACAATGTCCCATGATTACTGTATACCCCAGTTCCTTTTTAAAATCACAGCTGTGACTCAGTATAATCCAGTATGAGAGTCCTGTATCCAGGATTTTTTTTAACAATTCAGTCAGTTGTGACATGAAAGAAAAGCTAACAAAAGCTAACAATGTCTTCTATCACACACTTCCTACATTGTAACACAGTATAATATTTTGAAATGCAGTTAATGTTTGTGTGTGTCTGGGAGGACCTGCGTAGTGCACCTCCTGTGACACTCTGTGGATTGTCTTCATGTACAGTAGATGTTAAAGCTTTGAGGAGCAACTCCCTTATCTGAGAATTACAGTTTTGATGCAGGAGTGTTGTATTACACTTTTTTACAACTTATCAAATATCTTATCAGAAATGTGTGTAACCAGAAATGGTTAGTAACCATTTGGATAGATTGTAAGAATTTTGGGTGTCTGTTGACCAAACGGATATAGCCTATATAGTCTAAAAGCAGTCCAAAAATCATAGTTTTAATAATCTATATTGCTGCCTTGCCCTAGTTAGTTGCTGGATGTCTTGGATGGGAATTGAAAATGTTTTGTAGAAAATCTGCAGTAAAATATTTTACATTTAAAATTCCTTTGTGTCTTACCTCTGTCTTAAAGATGTGAGTGATCAGTCATGGTGATGGATGACTGATGGATGAGGGGCTTATCTTTATGGATCTGACATCTATAGAGGTTTGTGAGACAGACCAGAGATGAGTACTATCACTCAAACCGTGCTGGCATCAAATATGGAAGCAAAATAGTCTCATTAATAATTCAACCAAAAGACACGATGCACACATGCATATCCTAATTCACATGTGTTAAA
>JAOVVB010000023.1:13865630-13875657 GCA_028570985.1 Heterobranchus longifilis | reverse complement strand
ACACCAACTAACTTCATGTCCTCTCTCACTGCATCCATAAATCTCCTCTTTGGTCTTCCTCTAGACCTCCTGCCTGGGAGTTCAAACCTCAGCATCCTTCTCCCGATATATTCACCATCTCTCCTCATTTAGTAGCTTACTGGAGGTTGGATTCAGCCATCTTAGCTCCACATTAACTCCAACACTTTAGTAGTCCCAGCTCAAATCTGTCTGTCAATGCTATATGAGGATTACCACATATTTTTGCACTCTGCAATCCATTATGAAGGAGCACGTTAAGAAGAACCAACTACAAATTTAGAAACCACCTTATAAACCGCTCCATCTTCAGTTAACTTCAGAATAGCTACGATGCCAACTACAATGATGTATGTTCCATGTACTTTGAACCATGTTCTTGGAGCCATATTGTGATGACTGGTGCTTTGGCACATTGTAATGCTTTATAGCACAGGTGTCAACCTTTTCCGGTGTGTGTGTGTGTGTGTGTGCAGGTTTTCATTTCAGCCAAGCAAAAGCCACACCTGATTCCACTTTTTTAATTAGTTGTTCTTGGCTTTCAACAGACCAGTTCATCGGTTGTGGCTTCTGCTTGGTTGGAATCGAACAGACGGTTTGTGGACTGTGAAAACGTTAGTTCCATTTACATTTTGTTTTTTTGAGACATTCAGAAGTGGACTTGCTGCTGTGTTTCGGATCAGACCACTTAAGCATAAAGTCACGAACTGATGACCGGACATTCTCCTTTAGGATTTTCTGGTGGAGCACAGAAATTATCTTTCCGTCAATTATAACAAGCCGTCCAGATCCTGAAGCTGAAAAGCATCCCTAGACCATCACACTACAGTACCACCACCATGTTTGAGCTGCTGACTGTTGATGTTCTTTTTATGAAACGCTGTGCTAATTGTACGCCAGATGTAATGGGACACACACCTTCCAAGAAGCCCAACTTTTGTCTCATCAGTCCACAGAATATTTGCTTAAATTACTTTTTTCCCAGCCTCTAAGTGGCGCGGTGGTAAAGTGCTCCCCCTATCATCCGGAGATTGCGATTTTCGATTCCCGGGTAAAGCTGTAACCTCTCGCAGCCGGAGGTCGAGAGAAAGCTCTCTCAAAGGGGCGGGAGGAGAGGTACTTAGTGCTCCCACATTATTCACGACAATCAGGGGCGTCTGTGAGCTCACGCAAGCGGAAAGAGCGGATAGCGCTGTCCTCCGAGTGTGTTACTCTGCCCCAATAGTGCGTGAGCAGTTCGACAAGATGTGGTCGGATGGCGTCACATGGTTCGGAGGAAACACGTGATCGTCTTTGGCGCTCCTGACTGATCGGTAGTAGTAGCTTTGATGTGGGGGCCCCCTAGTGACGGGGAGGAATTGGACACAACTAAATTAGGGAGAAAATCAGGGGAAAATCTACAAAAAAAAAAAAAAAGAAATGAAATCATTTAAAAACTGCATTTTGTATTTACTCAGGTTATTGTTGTGAAATACTAAAGTCTGTTTGATGATCTGAATTTTTTAAATGTGCCCCAAAAAAAACAGAAGGGGGCAAATATTTTTTGTCAGCACTGCCTCTATCCATCTATCTATCTATCTTTCTCAAGGCCCGGTTATCCAGTCTGCTTTTGCGTTTCTGTGCACCACGGTTGTAAAGAGTAGTTTGTTTTTTTTTTAGTTGTTTTCTGGCGATCCACTGTCCACTGACTTCTCTCATCAACAAGGCCCACAGAGCTGCTCGAAAACCATCATTCATCGGCAAGCAGTAGTGTGTATAGTGTGTATGTGTGTGTTTTTCCTTTTAATCTAATTAGAAATGTCACTGTTTAACGTTAGACTCGAAAGACAGTCATGTACTCTGTAAGCAGGGAACATTGCATGACTTTCAAAATAAACCCTCGCCATCAAAAGGCATTTAAAGCCGTAAAAAGAAAATGAAGTTTGACGACTGGAGAACTTGGCAGTGAGCCAGTTTCCATTGTGTCACACATGTTTCGAAGCGCCGCTTTAAACAAAGTCGAACAAACTTCACATCGGTTCCTTTTGGAGTCCTGTTTAGTCAATTCGGAGACACGAGACCGCTTAGACCGAGATGACGATAGACAAACTGTATTTTGAGACGCACCTACAGTGGTTTGTGAGAAATGCTGATTTCTCTGAGAATAAGCGTGTCCATAAATGGCCCGAGTGAAGTTTTAACTTTCAGCCCGAAGCCAGTTCTTCAGTCACAGTACCCATATTTACCCAATTGTGTCGTTGGTTCTCGCGTACTTCCTGTGCGTCAGGGTCCAGTCCTCTTCCTGTCTGGTCAGCCAGCTTCCTGTGAGGTATACGTGTGAGTGAGTGAGTAGGAGCCGGAGAGCAAGAGTGACTCATTGTGCTTACTTTATTAATATCTCAGTGGTCATATCTCATTGGCTTTATTAATAACTCAGAAAGCCGAGCTCCTGCAGTTCCACCCTCAAAGTTTGCTTTATTTGCTGAAAATAATCCCCGCTGTTTTCTTCAGGCACGCTCAAACAGTCCGGTCTGAACCTCGTTTCATATTACAGAGCTGATTTTAGCTCATAACACAAAGTCTTCTATGAAATTTATGGGTTTTAATATGGTACTGCAGCGGCATCTTATTTTTAAACAGACTGACTAAAAGAGAAGCTGATATTTAAGTAAACTGAGATTTTTTTTTTTTTTCCTTTTCTGTACTTCAATCTGTTTTGACTTTTTTTTTTTGCTTTTTTTTTTCCCCCACAGGAAGTTACAAGAGTCGCAGGAATCAATGGCCTCCAGGTTGGAAGAGGCAGAACACAAAGCTCAGAGTCTACAGACAGGTACCAGCCTAACAAGGATAAAGTACAAGATCCACATTATATTTTAGACATTTGCGATTAGAAATGCACCGATCTGATTTGAGCTGATCACCCGAAAGTGGTTGGTATACATCAAGCACCGCCCTTAAGGAGTTCCTGGTTAAGTACAAACTCAGGGAACTGGAGATAAAACAAATAGTAGGAGGCTTAAGGTTGAGGTTTGTGGATGAACGTTGTAATATAGTTGTAACAACATTGTGTTGATGTCCAGCATTGCTACAATGTTGTTTTTTTTAAGCTAGAACGACCTTGATAAAATGACGTTGCAATAACGTTGAAAGATCGTTTCAAACAACAACGTAAGCAAATGCAACCTCAACATAATGAAACTGGGCGTTTATGGTGATTGACATCTGTTCTCACAACGTCCGACCTCATCCATGCTCCCTTAGGATTTTAACCGGGTTTAGATTTTTGATCGTACTATAGATTGGAATGGACGCAACAGCTTCCCACACCTACGTCACGTCACGCAGATGCATCTTGTCGTCTTGTAATGTTACCTCTTTTTCATTTTCTTCCGTAAAAATTACAGAGATGTTCATCTCTAAATCAGTCCTCAAGTAAAATCATGCTTAAACTCCAGAGTTCCTGAGTGAAGACGCATTTTATGCGCGTTGGAACAGTATCAGCGAGCAACCAGCGCTCAATCAGTGCATTTCTAATTGATTGGTCAAAAACAATTGAAAAATTTATCTTTTCAGATCACAGGTTTATATTCAAATGCTCATTCTTGCAGGCACTTGAAAGGGATTCAGTTAACATCAAAAGATAATTCTTCAAATAAAGAACAATTTTTTTTTTTTATATAAAAAAAAGTTTAAAATTTACGGAAAGTGTGTTAGTCCTTCGTAAATAACCTTAAGGCACAAATGACGACCGAGTGTCTTATTAAGCTCAAGAGAATGCAACAAGATGAGAAAGCGTCCTGCGTTCTTTTAACGATGTGAACGACGGCATCGAGTTAAGGTAGCTTGAATATAATCAGAACTATTTTCTATTAAAAGATTAACACATTAGATATGATCATATTTAACCTGTTCACTTTTTTTTCTTTTTTTTTTTGTGGTCAGATTGCAGGTCAATTTTCTAACATTAAGCATTCAGCTCACTTTCAACTCCAGAATTATTGGCACCCTTCTTTAAAATGAGCAAAAACATTAACACAATTCAGACAATACATTGACCGATTGTAAACTTTCCTCAGGAGGCTGCAAACTATTAAGTCAACAAAAATAATTTTTAGGAAAGTGCCGTTCTATCTGCAGAATAACAATTCTGGCAAAAACATATGTGTCAAAATTATGGGCAGTCTTGAAAAATACTATAAATGCGAGGGGTTTTCAAGTCAAACCGGTAATAAAACTGATCTGACATTTACAGACGACTTCAAGCACAAGTGCAAACGTTTTAAAGAAGCCAGTACATCAGTGAATGACGATCCCGACTGAGGGATCTACGTATAACTTGAACTGTACCCACAATCATTCATGATCACCACTTGCACATTACAGGAACTCGGGAGTTATTCCCACCCCCCCCCCCCCCCCATACAATCCTGACCTCGCTCCAAGCCATTTCCACATGTTTGGACCATTAACGTTGAGTTCCTGGGAGGCCAGTGTTTCAGACACAAAGCCGGCAGTCTGATCATGGCGTACTCAGAAAACTTTCTGCATGGATGGTATCTGAGGGCTCTTGTTAAGGTTGGCGAAGGTCATTCAAAACCAGAACATTTTAGCAGAAAATCAGGCTGGGTCTTCTATCAAGACGATGAACTGAAGCTCATGTCAAAATGGACGATGGTTGTCCTCTCAGTGTCTGCTTGTTGAAAACTGTGGTTTCAGCTGAAGAGAGCAGGTCACCCAAGAAACCCCAAGTATTTCAATGAGCTCTCAAAGATCCATCCAACCTTAAGACTTACCACTGTGAGTCATGAGAGTGCTGTGATTCTTACCAGAGAAGGGCTAAAATCCCAAGTACTGAAATTTGAAGTCCAGAATTATTACGCAAAATCTGTTTGATAATAAAAGGCCATTTATTCAAACCCACCCCCCCAAACAAAAAAAACTGGTTATTTTTATATATATTATAAATTATAGATATTTATGTGTGTGGTTCTTTTAGCTTGTTTTCATGAAAGGTGCCGATAATTCTGGAAAAACAGGCACGAGGATGTGCTGTTATTGGAAAATGATCAGCATCAGAATCATCTCGGTATTTTCCTCAAACGGCATCCCATGCTTGTTTGGACAGCAAGTCGTTCTCCGAGCTGTGTTACGTTTCACTCTGCGGTGGAAACTCGGATCGATTTCAGCCCTTCGGCTTCTAAACCGAACAAATTGCAGCCTTTTCCTAACCGGTTGTGAAAGCTAAAATAGCGATAATGATCGTGTGCGTTAGCTTGGCTACCACGATGTCTGCAACTCCGCGACGTGCCAATTTAAAATTAACGATGCAGCCGGCCGTGGACATGAAGAAGTCATGAGTGAGAGTTTTCCTCGTTCTCATTCTGATTTTTTATTTTATTTTTATTTTTTTTGCACGCAGCACTCGAAAGCACTCAGGCAGAGCTGTTCGACCTGAAGACCAAGTACGATGAGGAGTCCACGGCAAAGTAAGTAAAGTAGAAGATCAGAGTGTATTTCATTTCGGAGAGAGCGCTGACGAGAGACGTGCGCGTCCTTTTCCCCCTTAGCCAGAAACAGATGCAGTCTGTACATCACACACTTCTCTTCCACCGCTTTTACACAAGCATGACCATCCTGGTGTGGAGGAGTGGAGCATTCCTTCTGTCTTCCATTAGCTGTGATGTGACTCTGCCCGAGATAATGTTCCCCCAACTGCCAGTGTGTATCCAGCTCTTTCTTTCTCTGTTTCTGTCTTTCGATGTATCTCTCCCTCTTAGTCTTGCTATCACGCTTGCTTTCTCTCTGGCTCGCTGACTTTGTTTCTTTCAGTTCTCCTGTCATTCACTCTCTCTCACTTAGTCACTCTCTTAATGTGTTGATTCTCTTCCCCTTTCTCTCTCTCTCTCAGTTTATACAGTAAATAATAGAACATTAATTTACACCTTTTAAATGTGTTCTCTTGGCGGGGGGTGGCGTGTTCTGTTTTTGAACTGTGTGCTTTTCAACGTTAGGCTGTATGTGTGTGTGTGTGTGTGTGTGTGTGTGTGTGTGTGTGTGGTCTGAGAGGCAGCTCCTCCCCCTCAGTCTGCCTGTCACACAGGAATGCTGTGTCTGCCCGCCGCTCGCCTGCGGCCTATTTCAGGGCGGGTACCACCCAGCTTACTGGCAGGCATAATTATAGCTGTGCAAACCCAGAGGGCACGCGCCACACACACTCAGACGTGCCACACACATACAGTACAACCAGCATGGTGTTTAACACACATACACACATACACACAAGCATACCGCTAACTGGGGATCAACCCGAAATATGGCTACATGACTAGATCAAAAACTGTTCTATCAGCTGATTCTCTCTCTCTCACACACACACACACACACACACACACACACACACAAGCCCACACTTACCACACGCTGCTTTATCAGCATCCACTGATCCACATCAGCTATTTAGTGAAGTATAAGTTGTGCCATGGGGTTGATTTTTTAAAATTTTTTTCCACATTTTTTTTTTTCCTCAATTCAGGTCTACATCTGGCAACAGTTTGCGCTGCTTATAATCCTATAATCCCCCTCCTCTTACACATACACACACACACTGTCACTGTCACTCCTAATGTTCAGCCAGCATCATGCGTTCACCCCTGGCTAGCCGTGGCGTGTGATATTTAATTACTGCACAGTTGTGTGATGGCTGTCGTTTTGTTGTGTTTGGTGCTTAAGAGTTCTGCTCAGTTTACCCACAGCATCAACCCTGAAATTTATTACGCTGCAATACAGTACTGAATACTGCGCTGACAACTCGCTGCTAGGCTGAGGAATGACTCCTGGGCTGACTGCGAATTACTGGACTGACTGCTGTCAGCTGGGGTCACTATAGGGCTGACTACTGGCTCCTGGAGAACCTGCTGGGCCAGCTACTGGCTTCTGGGCTGACAATGGCTTGCTGGATTTGTTACTACCGACAGCTGGGTTGACTACTTGGCTGACTACTAACTACTGGACTGCCTGTTGATTGCTGGATTGGCCACAGGGCAGACTACTGGGGTGACCACATAGTTCCCGTTGTTAGAATATTTACTTGGATTGCTACTGGGTTATTTACTGGACAGACTCCTAGAATGAGTACTGACAGCTGGAGTACTGGCTGGCTCCTGGCCAGACTACTAGCTCCTAGACTGACTTCTGGCCACTGGACTGACTTGCTTAACAGATGGGCTGACTATAGACCACTGGGCTGAAAACTGCTCATTGGATGGAATGCCGGCCACTCGGCTGACTACTTGCCACTCGGCTGACTTGCTTAACAGCTGGGCTGACTACTGGCTACTAGGCTGACTACTTGCCACTTGGCTGACAGGTGGACACTGCGCTGGCTACTGGTTTCTCGACTGACTACTGTCCACTGGACTGACTACTGCTCATTGGATGGAATGCTGGCCACTCGGCTGACTACTTGCCACTGGGCTGACTTGCTTAACAGCTGGGCTGACTACTCACCACTGGGCTGACTACTCGCCACTGGGCTGACAGGTGGCCTCTGGGCTGACTACTAGCTTCTAGACTGACTACTGTCCACTGGACTGACTACTGTCCACTGGACTGACTACTAGCCACTGCCCTGAAAAGTGGTCATTGGATGGAATGCCGGCCACGGGGCTGGCCACTGGGCTGACTACCGTTTTTTGAGCTGATAACAGCGTAATAACTGGATTGAATGCTGACTAGATTGATAACTGATTTCTGGACCAACTTCTAGACGACCTGCTGGATCAAATGGCAACTCTTGAACTGACTGGTCACTACTGTCCTCATACAGGACTTTATTTAAAATATTTTGTTGTAAATAAATAAAAGTCAAATGTTCAATGTGGAATTCTGAAAGTAATGGTAAACTGGAAATGACGAAAGCCGGGTGTGAGTGTATGCAGTAAAGTAAGTGACAGCATGGTGTAACACACTAATGTTACCAGCATTCCATCTCAGCACAGTCCGCGCTGGCGCCACGCAAATCAGTCACCACGTTATCATGATGATGATGAGGGTGATGAATATGGCTTCACAACAATGTCCTTAAATGTTTTTTTGTGATTGGTCAGAAGATAGTTATGATTTTCCAGTGAACAGCTGTGGTAGATGTTCCAGCTGTTATTCAGATCACAGGCTTGTCAGTGCCCGCGTTACCATTTCCATAGTAACAGCTTAAACTTAAAAAGGTATAAAAACTCAGGGTCTCCAGTGTCGGTACTTTGTGAGCACAGCTCAGCCCCACATTTAACTTCCTGGCTTTCTTCTTCTTTAGTTTGCTCTAATCTATTTATTTATTTATTCTTCCCCATTCCTAGCATATCTCTCTAGAGTTACTTTTTTACTCATGCATTAGTTCTTTTGTTTGTTATTCCTTTTATTTGTTGTTTGCACCAGTTTTGTTAGTTTTTTCTTTTTTTTTTTGTTTTTTTTTAGTTCAGTTATTCTTTACTTGATTCTTCCCTGGTTTCTGTGCCTTTTTTCTTTTCATCTAATCCTTTTCTTTTTAGTTTCATTCGCTTGATCAGTTTATTCTTCTGTTAGTTTATTTTTCGTTTAGTTTGAGTCGTCTCCGATTCATTTTCTATTTTTATTTATTTTTTATTTTTGCTTGCTTTTGTTACAGTATATATGTCCAGTCGATTGTTTCTTTCTTTTTCTTATTTTAAGCCTTTTTTCTTTGTTTTTTTGTTTCAAAGTTTAATTCAGGTGAAAACAGAATAGTTTGAAATTCTTTTGTTCTTTCTTTTGTTAGTTTAGTGGACTGCTTGCGTGGTTTCTCCAGTTGTTTTATCAATAGTTCTTTTTATTCCACATTTGTTTTCATTTTAATTTAGTTGATTGCTTTGTTCAGTGAATCCTTTTGCTTACTTTTCTTTCTTTTTTCTTTAGTTTGTTAGTAGATCTGTTTATTTTTCTGTTCATTTGTTCTTGTTTTTATTTTTATTTTTTTCTTCTTTTTCCTTTTCATTTGTCAGTTTAGTTGATTGTTGTTTAATTTTGTTGTTTTCATTCATTCTTCTTTCTTGTTTCTGGTTCTCTTTCTTTGCATTTTATTGAGATGTTTGTTTATTTTTGTTAATTTGTTTTTTATTATTCTTTTTTTTCTTGCTTTTGTCAATTACTACCATTTTCTCGCTTTTATTCTTTCTCTATATTTTTCTCAGTTCCTTTTTTTCTTTTTCCCTTCTTCTTTTCTAAAGTTGTTGATTATTTAGATTGACTCCTTCATCCTGTGTAAAGAGTGTACGCTTCGACTAAATGGATTTGTCGAATGTTTACTATTGTGCGTTTGTTGAGGAGAAATCTGCCAGTTGGAAGCGGCGCTCGCGTTTTTAACCCGCGCTTCACGTCTCGGAGCCGATGTGGATGAAAAACGGAAGTGTGTGTGTGTGTGTGTTCCTCTGAAATGCATCCGCCCTGAGCGGGCCATACGTCTCGCTTTGTCTCTTATGAAGTGCAGAAAGTGAGTGTGTGCACACGTTTATGCACACACACACACACAAGCACACACCGTTGTCAAGTCTCAGTTTCGACCTCTCCCAACACTCACACACACACGCATACACACACATGCCTTTACATCAAATCAGCGAGGCAGTGTTGAGTTCCTCATGCTCGAATTTTGTCGCCACAAAGAAACGTCTTCCAGGAGTCGTGCCCACACTTCCTACTCCTTTCTTGCTCTCTCTCTTTCTTTCTTTTTCTCTTTTTATTCTCCATTTTTCTCGTTTTTTTCCCCCTGTACTTGTCTTGACCCCATGAAGCTCAGCAGTGCCACACGAATCCTCATTTGTGTCTCCTCTCGTCTGTTTTTTCACACGTCCGTACGTTTATTCGTACCTCTTTTTATTATGTTCTAATAAACACATTATGCAAATCGAGATGCTACGAACACTTTTTGGGGCGTTACACTACTAAAGAATTTGCTCTACTTTAATAAAAAGCTTTTGTATTTCTCTGTTCCTTTTTTTTTTTTCCCCCCGTCCATTTCGAT
>JAOVVB010000023.1:13829940-13848676 GCA_028570985.1 Heterobranchus longifilis | reverse complement strand
AAGAGAAAAGAAAAATGGCCTACTTCAGCACTTTGCTACATTAGTCATGCCTCTTTTGATAATTGCTCATCAGCAGATGTGCGTTGACATTTCGAGCAGAACCGACTCTAGTAGAAAGCTCCTGCTCTTCTTCCTTTGTGCTGTCTCAATCAGAAATACACACATACTGTACCCTCTCTGGACACTTTATTTGTTGCCATCAGCCGATCGTGTGTCAGCAGTGCTGTGTATGAAATCATGCAGGTACAGAATAAGAGCACCAGTTAACATTCACGTCGAACATAGGAACACGATGCAGAAATCGGTTGTTGGTTTACACTCAAGGTTCAGCATACAAGACGTGTTGCACTGCGGCGACTCGACCGGCCGATAGGATAACTGCACGATTGCTCCGATGCACAGGTGTCCCTAATAAAATCTTAAAGAGGCACTTGTACCCTTTTATATGCTTTATTCTTCTACCCTGGTTTGATCTCTGTTGTCACGCTTGTGCATAATCACATTAATCACTTTACACATCCTACTTCAGGTTGCAGATTTTTTGTTTTAATATTTTTTTATTATTTTTTTAAACCGGTTGTGGTTTACAAGCTCTGACATTTAACGGTGTCGGTTTGCATGCACGAGTGGATGAGAAAAATGTTAAGAGCGTTCGCTTTGGGGCTGCATAAACAGGATATTTACATAGCGCTCAGAGCCTCGCATAAAATTACCATAATTGACAGGTCGCTACGGCCCAACCTCATCACGTCCCTCTAATTTAAAGCGCCCTTTGGTCGTCGGGGTTTTTTTTTTTTAGCATACCTGAAATGGATTTGTTGATTATTCTGATTAACATCCACTTTTCCTAAAAGAGATACTTTAAGGTTATTTACTTCATAGAAGGTTTTTTTTCCCCTCCGTTTTGCCAGGTAGGGTCTTCTGCACTCGAACATAACATAACACGAGATCTGTGGAAAAAGCCCTTAAAGTCTACGTCGACCCGTGTTAAGATCTAAAGTGTGCGATTTCAGTTCGACCTAAAGGTGGCATTGGAATATTTAATCGGTTCACATATGAGGTCATGCTATGAATATTCACCGCTTTAACACGTAACCTTTATTAAAGCTGGTCACTCTGTTTTCATGTTCAGGTTTTTCCTCATGATTCCTGTCCCCCCTTTTTCCTTTTTTTTTTTTTTTATTATTCAAAATGAGTTTTATTGTGTGCACTTAACAACACCTAAGTGGTTTTACTTGAATAGTTTTTATATACATCATGTATATGCACAAGAGTCACGAAGACTTCATCTTCAGAGACTGTTTTGTGTTATAATGAGCTTGAATCCCGTCAGCCGCGTAGGAGGAGGAACAGGAACGGACATTCAGAAAGTCAGAGCCGTCCACAAGAGTCGCGCTGCTCAACAGCTCGAAAGACTGGACTTTTCTCTTTATCTTTTTTTTCCTAATGCACCTGTTCTGCCTGTCCTGGCAGCGGATCTGGAATTCATTGTCACTTTGCATGGTGGCTGTTATTGTGTCAGAAGTCTTTGTCCTACCATGCTGTTGCTTACAAGAAAGGTGCAAACTACAAATGCATGGGCGGTTTGTCTGGGGGGCTTGGCAAAAAAAAAAAAAAAATCATCTATTAATAGAGATTTATAATCTTTTCACTTTTGTTTAAAAAAAAAAACAGAAGAGGAACACCTTGTCTTTTGTCAGACCCCTTTTTTTTTTTTTGTTGACTCCCCCATAATGCATTTTGTTTGCCCTTTCTTGTAGGGTCAGCCAGCCAGAAAGTGAAAGAAGAGACCGCGCCACACGTCCCCACCTCTGCCAACTCGGCCCCACCCCCTCCCGCCCCTTCTCCACTCCTGGGTCGCACAGGAGCAGGCCCGAACTCTGCCGGCCCGCCCCCAGAGTCACCCACTGCTAGCAGCGCTAACGGCGGACATGCTTTCTCACCAGCGCTGGACATCTACGGTTCCACCTTCCCCCTGGCGGGTAAGGTGGCCCTGGGCTCGTTGCTGCAGCGCCAGCTCATGCACACCTTCTACTCCAAAGCGCTGCAGGACTTCGGCCACACCCACTACACGCCCCTGGCTCTGGTGCCCGCTCCTCCGCGTCAGCCCTGTGCCAGTCCGGATACCAACGGCACGGCACCGTCGCCCAGCCGCTCAGAGGGCGCAGGCAGCGCTTCCGAGGGTGAGGACATGGACACAGCAGAGATCGCACGCCAGGTCAAAGAGCAGCTGATCAAGCACAATATCGGGCAGCGAGTCTTCGGGCACTACGTCCTGGGCCTGTCGCAGGGCTCCGTCAGCGAGATCCTGGCCCGGCCCAAACCCTGGAGCAAGCTCACCATTCGTGGCAAGGAGCCCTTTCATAAGATGAAGCAGTTCCTTTCTGACGAGCAGAACATCTTGGCGCTGAGAAGCATCCAGGGCAGGCAAAGAGGTGAGGAATACCTTTATTTAGTCTTGTTATTTATTAATTTTTTTTATATAGCTCGAGTGTCTTTTTAGCAGCATGCCATATCAGGCACCAACATCCCACCAATGTTGTCTTTTATAAATGATGTGTTGCTAGGAAGGTGGGTAGTCCTGTCAGTATGGGACGGGCATCATCCACACACACCATACTACTCCCATTCATTCATTATCACATTCTTCCTTCAACTACAGTGATTGAACCTTTTCCTTACTGCTCTCTGCCACAAATCCTAAACAAGAGACGAATCTTTACAACCATGCTCCTAATAATCAACTTGAGCTACACAAACCCACTATATACTGTACAGGGATGAGTCAAAAATTCCGCAGTTTGGCTGTAGAATTTATTATAATTATCCTTTAAAAGAGAAAAATACATAATTCCTCGACATAATCTCCTTATTTTTCGATAGACTTTGTCTGTCTGTCAACAAGCTTTCAGGTTCCCTCATTAAGAAATGTTTTAGGCTGAGCTGCGAGCCACGAATGCACCGCTGTCTTCACTTCTTCATCAGAAGTGAATCTTCATCCGTTTTAAGGCTGCTTTTAGGGGACCAAACTGGTGAAAGTCTAATGGACTAAGATCAGGACGATAGCGAGGATGGTTTAACACCTCAAAATCTTAATGTTGATACAGAATGTTGACGGTGTGGGCAGAAGTGTGCGGACGTGCATTGTCCCATGGATAGCAGTCCTCTGAGTTTAATCCGAAGTTTACTCTTCAGCTCTTCAATAAGCATCTCACTGTAATGAGCACTGTTGACCGCAAGAACCTTTATCTTGATAATGTTCCATTTCCGACTCTTGTGAATTCCAAAAAACTTTTTGTTAGTCGGCGATTGAGCATGTTTCCGTTCCATACTCTGTCGTTAACTCTCAGGCTCGTAGTGATGAATCCATGTCTCGTCACCTATAATGATTCTCTTTCAGCTTACTTAGAGCATTAGTCCAAATTTTGCTTGCAGAATTCCAAACACTTCTATTGATGCTTTACTATGAGTTCCTTTAGCACCAGGTACTGTACACCCTCAGACCACAAAAAAAAAATCACTGCTCGCACCACAGTTACAAAGGAACTGATGGTAACGTGTTCACCCAAGCTCACCAGTTACTGGGGAGACAGTAGCATTCAACCGAAAAGCGCTGATAAGACAGAAGTTTTTATAAGTTTTAAGTGTGGATGATTTTTGACTCACCCTCGTATAACATTAAAGCATGTTCTCTGTAGCCGTGTCAGAATTCATTAATCGACCAGTCAGAGTTGGTGCCACTTCGGTGCCAAGCATGTGATGTTATCATGGTTTGAGGAAACCGAAATCGTCTTACAAGTTACAATATTACCCGGGTCATAATAAGCATTCTGAAGAGACAAGTACACCGTGTACCATATATACAGTACCATGATGAAATGGTTTCTCCTCCTGTGTGTATCGATTCAACTGTCAGTTTAGATCCTTCACATCTTTTTCATCACGGCTCATTTCCGCACGACCGAGCTTCCGATCGTCCTTCGGGCGCCACCGCTCGTCCGCACCGCACTCTAATCTATACCGAAACCTTTTACTGATCAATAGTATTGACCAAAGAGGGAAGGTAACACGCCACCGTCGGTTCGTTCCACGCCACCTACACCAGTCTGTCCTGACCCAGGATCAGTTTTGTTATCAAAATTGTTCAGACTGATCTGATGTTAAAATGAATTCAAATGTAAAGGTTCTTGGTGCTTCGTATTGAGTCAGGAACTGAGGCTAGAAGTTTCATCGGATTGCTTTTGATTGGAGAACTTCTTGGAGTCGAGGACTTGGTGAAATTACTACGCTTGACTAGAGAAATGGCTTAGTAATTTTAGTTTAGTCTATCTTCCAATTTCTCAAATGTTTGAAAATGTTTTTTCTGAAGAGTTGGCCATTTCCGAGATCTGAATTATAAAGAGTTTCCAGCCATGTTTGCATGTAGAAATGTGTTTCCTTTGACAGTGTTTTATTTGAAGATAACGTTATCCCAGTCCTTATTTCAACAACGTAATTTCAAGTCCTCAAAGGACAAGCATGCCTTTGTAGGTTAGTCTTAACCTATAGTATGAACTGACACAAAACATTGTCAATAGTTTTTTTGTTAAATTGTTTGTTTGTTTGGTTCGTTGTATTTTGGTGTGGATCTTGAAATCCAGTCCATTGTCAGATCATTTCCAACCCGTCCTCCACTCCACTCTCCTGGCCGTGTTAGCGCTCCAGTCAACCACACGTTACCTTTTTTTCATCTTGTCGTCCATTTTTTCTGTCGTTTATTTTGACAGAGAGCCCAGGCCAGGCCCTTAGCCGCATGTTTCAGGAAGGCCCGAAGCGGAGAGCCGGCTCGGAAGGCGCCCCGCGGACAGGTGTGTCCCCTAGTCCATTTTATTTTCCAAGTTTATTAGATAGCTAAGTGTTGGCCAAGGTCCTCAGGTAACCTCCCTTTACCTTTCGCGCTCTTATAAGTGGTATAGCTATAGCCTTGGTGTTCAAGTATAGGTTTGAAACTGAAGCTTGTGTCAGTGGCTATAAAAGTGCTAGTTTCTACAAAAGGATAAACTGAATAGAAAGAAAAATAGCAGACCTTGATATTGAGTTGATTTTCAGTAAAAAGTACTCTTTACTATCCAGTTTTGCATGGTGTTTAACATCAGGTGGCGTGGAATTTTAAGGACAACCACGATCGCATCTGTGCCTAATGTATAGCACAGAAAAACATGTAGGGTTTTTTTATCCCTTTGTGGGTTCCTTTCCGCGGTGTGCAAATGGATCACAGGCACCTCCAGCACAGCGCTCGCCACACTGACTTGCCTGATTGACGTCAGGCCAAACTCCCAATATATAATTTAGGTATTTTAATGAGGGCCCATTTGTGAGGGCTGGGTGGCGTCAAATAGCCCTTTCTAACAAGCGGGTGTTACCCAAATACCTTACTCGGTCAAATAAACATACCAGTTTGTTCGTTTGGTTTTTCACTGGTGGCCCAAAACTAATATTTGAAGCCACAGGGAATACTTTTAAACCGTGATGAAAGCATATTGTTGAATAGATGGCATGAAAGAAGCGACACCATTTTAAGGAACTCTGGTGGCTGACTTGAGCATGGCTGGATTCCACCTTACATATAGCCTGGTACTTCTAAATCACACCCTGCATCATCGTGGAGCACACATCCTAAAGTGTCCTAGAAAAGGAGAGCAGTTAGATGTTAAAGCAGTAACAATCAAATTCAATTGTTCTCCTAAAGGTCACAATTGCAATCCTGTTTCTATTGTTGCTACTTAAAGCATTATTGTTTGAGAACATTCTGATTGAGCTTGCTGTTCTCTGGCCTCATCTTTTCCTCTATTTCGCCTCCTTTTTCTAGGCAACATTACCACCCGTATCCGCACACCCGAAAGTGGCTCTGACGAAGCCATCAAGTCCATCCTGGAGCAAGCCAAGCGTGAACTGCAGGTCCAGAAAGCAGGCAAGTCTTGAACACTAGTTCCCCCCCGAAACTTCCCCACCGATTCCAAGGAAATGTTATCCTAACCTGCTTTGTTTTTTCCATCAAGCAGCTGACACATCCCTGCCTCCGTCCTCATCCAGCGGAGGAAGCGGAGGTTCAGATGAGGCCATCCGCTCCATCCTAGAGCAGGCTCGGCGTGAGATGGAGGCCCAGCAAGCCTCACTGTCTTCTTCGTCTTCATCGTCGTCATCTTCCTCCATCTCCTCCTCCCTCTCTCAGTGCAATCTTTCGTTATTGTCACCCAAAGTGTTGGCACCGTCACCACTGGGCGCCCCCCTGACCACCTACAGCCCACTGGTGTTGGGCTTGAAGAAGCCTCCTCCTCTGCTTCCTTCTTCATCCTCCTCACCCTCCTCACCCTCTCCGTCCCCTTTACTTGACTACAGCAGCATTAAGAAGGAGCGTCCAGCATCTCCAAGCCAGGATGGAGCCTCCAGGGCTCAGTGGAGGGAGCAGTGGTGGAACAATTCGCAGCAAGAGCGTAGAGGAACTGGGCTGCCTGATGAGAACCACAGCCTGGAGGACTCCAAGGAGGTGAGAGACCCTGTTTGATTTTGGTATCGGGAGGTAGCAAACTGGTTTCGAGGATGGCGAATGGTTCTGAGCGATGTGCATGGCTATTGGAAGTCAGTGAAGCTCCTTGTGCATGACTAAGTAAAAGCTTGTGTTGGTCATACTTGTGCATGACTAAATTTTTCTGTAACAGGGCTAACTGGTAGCCCAGAGCCTCCATTGCTTTTACTATGCATGGCAAAGGGAATGGCTTGGAGTGGTACTGCTACCTTTAGATTTTTTTTAATGTTGGATGAACTTATAGATTATTATTATTGTTTTAAGATCCAGAATGTTGCGTCTTCACAGGCATATTAGAGACATTTTTTACTTTGGACCATTGAAAAACATGTTTAAGGTCATTTTGTTCCTTCCATACTAAACTTTCACATCTGATGGTTTCTAAAAAACAGTTAGCTTAAAGAATGTGGATTTGTTCTTGCGATTAAGGCGATGTTCACACTTGCAGATTTTTCCATACCTGAGGCAAGTTTGTTCCAAAAACGGTGTGGAGAATCAATCTCTGGTATTCTTGCACCTGGGAGTCTGGGTTTACTTTAAGGGCGTTTTCACATTAGGCACGATTGATTTGTACCATTCTCAGGAAGGATTGCTCCTTCAAAGGCCCACATTCACATTATTTTTGCTCTTCGTTCTCAGGTACACTAGCATGTTTACACTCTCTGATGCGGCAGGTGGCAATATGCACTTACTTGGTTTGTGAGGTACCATTAAACACAAAGAGAAGATGGTAATGAGGAAGTTATCCTTCATGATATGCCTAATACTGATGATATTTCGGGAAAAATTATCAAAAGCGAGTACCTTCCTACTTCATCAGCTATGGCTGTGTAGGTCGGAGGATGAGATTGACACATGGAGATATACGGCACTGATGACGTTGCATCTAAACAGTTATCTACTTCCATTCTCAGGTACAGTTGGCTTCCATATCTGGTTTGTTCCATGCCCAAGTACGCAGAAGATCACAATCTTGAGACTACCTTTTCCAGCGGACAGGGGCACGGTTCCCGAACGCAGAATGATTGTGTTCTCACTGATCAAAACGAACCAGACTTTGGGGCCAAGTGTTCTCGGGGAAACGATCCCAAGGAACTAATGTGAAAACGCCCTAAGTTAACTCAGGTCAGAGTAAAAAAGTCCTGTCCACAAATAAAAGAATTGGCTAAACTGATCACATTATTTCCTATTTCACCTTTTACCCTAGCAGGGCAAGGAATATTGTACTCCCTGAAATACAGTGTACATCTTAGTACTTGGAGTAAAGGTGGCATTCGTGTACAAGTAATTAGAACTGTTCGGAAATAGCTTGTAAATAAATATCACATGTCTCAAAGTGATGGCTGCCAAGGTTTCCGTTTGAGGAAAACAGTGCCACATTTGTATAGTAATGTTAAATGCAGTACTTTCTACTCTTTAACAATGAATTAAATCTAGCATTGAAAATCACATGTTCCTACCGTAGAAGTTTACTCACTAAAAATAAAGTTAATGTTTTAAGTGGCATCGTCCACTATGTAGCCTTCGGAACGGCCTGTTCCTTTTCCCCACAATATCCGAGTCCTACCGTGTGCTGGACGATACAGACTGATGCTGGCCCCTCCCCTCTTTGTGTGTCTCTGTGCCAGACGTCCCCCCAGCTGCTCGATGCCCCTCAGTACTGGAGCGAGTGGCACCACGCCGGCTCCGCCTACCCGGAGCACAGCGGCACCCGCGTGCCAAGGCCGGCCAGAGCGTCCGTGCCCCCGCTGGCGCCTGAGCAGTGCCAGCTGTTCTTAAGCCGCGAGCTGGACACGGTGGAGCTAACCCAGCTGGTGAAAGAGAAGCTAGCCAAGAGTGGCGTATGCCAGCGCTTGTTCGGAGAGAAGGTCTGCGTGCCCCTTTCTCCCTCTCTGTCTCTCTCTCTCCTCTCTGTCTCTGCATCCCTAACTTTCATACCCCCAGACTTACCATTTTAGCACCCACTAACTCCCTCTTTCTACTCACACATTGTCTTGATTAAAACAATGAAATCCATCGACAGTCGGCAATAAATTAAATCCAGCCTGAGGTTTTCAGAGCCAAGTCGCCAAGTTGATGTATTTCACCGTTGCAGTCTGATTTGCCTTCCACAAATGAAGCTTTCCTCAGACAACTTCTCTGTCCCGAAGACAAAAGCCTTTTTTCATTTATTTATTTTTGAAGGATGCTTAAGAAAGAAAAAAAAAAAATCATTGGTTCCTTTTAAAACCCTGTTTGGCTCAGTCATCCGCAAAGAGCTACAGAAGTCAACCGACGTCGTCTCAGGCTCCTGTCCTTGTCCATCAGCATCAGATTCAGCAGATCTCTGACACCGCGGCCCAGTTTGAATTGGATTCAATTATGTTACACTGCAAACCAAATTACTTTCCTTGGAGCCACCTAATGCAGTTTCAGTTAAATTCCACCTTGTTTTTGTGTGTTTTGTGTGTTAAATCTGGCCTTTGTTTTATTGCATTAGAATAGGAAGACAGTCTCAGTACAAGTCTGTTAATTAAATTATGAAGTTATGCCTTAGTAATATCTCCATATGGAATTTTTATTGAAACTAGTCGGACTAGCGACTAGCAACAAAAATGCTAACCTGTAAACTTGGGTAAATTGGTGGTGGGCTGTTCATGAAGGGTTGCTTGCGCTGTCATGTTTAATTCTGCTTGAATGGCATAGCAGGCTGAGGGACACATTTCTGCCTTTTTTTAATTTATTTTTTTATACATGTATGGAGTCAAATCTGTAGATTTTTCCGTTTGATGATCTGCATGTTACTAACTCTTCACTCCTGATCTAACCTGAACGCATGGTCACTGACAAGCCGTTTCTTTTCTTTCTTTTTTTTTTTTTTCTTCCTGTAAACAGTTAACAATGGAGTCACGTCTTTTCTCATCTGTGTCTGAATCAGGTACTAGGACTGTCTCAGGGGAGCGTAAGTGACATGCTGTCTCGTCCCAAACCGTGGAGCAAGCTGACCCAGAAAGGTCGCGAGCCCTTCATCCGGATGCAACTGTGGCTCAACGGCGAGTTGGGACAGAACTCGGTCAGTCAGCCGGGACAGATGCAAGGTAAAGCATGAAGCGGATTATCGCGGGTCTATTTAATTTAACACTTAGTGTTCGTTGCTTAGCCGAGTCCGGCTCTATTGATCTGACATCAGTGACTGTGTGAATTTATGTACATATATCGAGAGCCGTATATGAGGGAAAGCGGGAAAGAGAAATCGCCCCTAGGTATGAATGATTGTATTGCGGCTTAATCGATTCAATTATACAATGATTTTTTAAATCAGAATCAATTAACACTTTTTTAATTTTTTATATTTTTTTTGTTTTTACAAATAAATAATTTACAAATGTAAAAAAATTTTTAAATTGATATAATAAAACTTAAAACCTTACCCATGCTTTTGCAGAAAAATACAACCTGCATCATCGGCAAATACTCGCGTTTTGCAATAGTATCACTTCTTTAGCTTCGAGTTTAAATGCAATAGTGCCACCTGCTGGTATGGAGCAGAAGTTTGGCAGGAAAAAATAATTGATTTGTAGAAGACATGGCAACACAAGCTACACAACATTTCAATGCATATTAGATTTTTTTTTTAATTAATATTTTAATACTTATAAGAAATATGGCTGCTTGGAAAAATCTGACATTAAACATTGTTGCTTTGGAATCAAATGAATTCAACAATCGCAATTCCCAAAATTCTGATCGGATCTAATGGACAGTCTACTTGACTGTATGAATGTTTTTGTGCATGGCGCCCTTTAATCTGCGTGTTCCCATCCCCACGTCCGTTACCTCGGTCCAGCAGTTCAATTTCTAAGGCTAAAGGCTAGTAAGATTCATTTCAGCACACTGTTGCAGCTCACAGGTTTCCTTAGCTGTCTTCGACTCACCACACATTCCCAATGTCGAGCATATTCACAAACCTGGCAGTGTGTTTTTGAAAAAACATGAAGCAAGCCGTAAAAACCCAGCTTGAGGCACAAGTCTCGCTTTGTTTATCGGTTACTCCCAGGCTCGTATTAGCATCATCCGTCTTTCTCCCGCGGTAAAAAATCCAAACACACGTTTCAATATACCGGAGGTCATGAGGTCATCGTCCGTCACGGCGCGCTCTGTCCCAGGGGAGTCTGCTTCACACTCTGTCTGGACACCCAAATTGGTTTTCTGTCACACTCACTCAAACACGTTTCTCCTTTCAGTCCTCCGTCCTGGTGTTTAATAAATCGTTCTCATTTGTCACACTGTAGTTCAGGCCTTATTACATACACTGTTTCCTCTGGCACGGTACATGTGCGCACGCAGCCCAAAGGATGGATTAGTACATGCTTTCTAGATGCCAAGCAATCCCATAGTTATGCCTGGTACACACACATGCACACACTCATACACACCTATAACAGTGCAATTGGGAATGAATATATATATATATATATATATATATATATATATATATATATATGAAGAGGCACTATAGCTCTGCCCTAATCAATTCCTCTAATGGTAACATGGATACACGGTAATTACCGAATCCCCTGCAGTCGATCATTTTTATGCAAATGATCAATCAATCACAGTCCACCTTGAACGGATCTGTACCAAGAGGACTCGTGTCTTCATGTCCAGGCTCTGAGTTTGTCCAGATGAATTGAAAATGATGCGTGTCATTTTTGAGGTGTACTCATCCTGGGTTTTTTTTTTTTTTCTTTAATTATCATTTTAAGTAGTCCACCACATCTGTAGTGTATGGGTGTTAGTGCTTCTGTACTGAGAAAACAACACAGACCTTTTTAATTAAACTTACTTATAATGGTAGTCTAAGGGCAATTGTGGAATAATGGTATAAAATACTATGTGATGTATAGCGTAGTTACAGTATATTCGAGCAATATTACAAGAAAGGGAGTGCTGTTATGCTGGGTATCATCACGGCTGTGATGCGGTCGAAGGCATGGCCGTGATTATATCCAGCACGACCTCGAGTGCGATAGTGCTTTTTTATATATATATATACTATTTTATCAATAGAGTATGATTTGTTTGTTTATTAAACTGGTTATTTTGCGTCTCTTCACGTATTCTTCCGCGACTAGCAGAACTAACTAACCGCCACTGCCGGAGCTGGCGACAGACAGTGTAATTAAAGTACTTTTTAACTCTTATTTCGTAACTAAAAGGTGAGGAGAGTAAACCTGGACAGGTTTACTCTCCTCAATAAACCTGTAAAGTTTCTCTTATTCTGCTTTAGAATATCAGCTCTGCTTAACTTTCAGTTTCCATTAAATGGAGAGCACTGTGTAGGGTGTACAATCAGGGATTTGGGCCTTTTTTTAGAAGCTAGTGATCTTTGTAGCTCACAAATAAAACAGCATGGAAGGAACGATTCCGAACAACTTAGAAGCAGTTATAGACTAAAACAAAATGTTGTTTAAGATGACATAATGGCATCAGATGCGTTTTCTTGTTAAAATGCGTCCGTGACCAGTTTTGAATGTGGGTTTTGGCAGGCGGCTGCTCTCTCCTCAGTACCACGGACCGTACAGACCTACTCTCGCCCATGAACCGTCACGGTGCCGTTAATCATAGGTCAGATCATCACCACTCCTGGAACACCTCTCGTCCAATCAGATCGCTCGGTCGGAGCTGACGGTTGTACTGTACAATCCAAATTCTACAAAATTATGAGCATTACATTTCTGTTATGAGAATATTATCAAAGCTGTGGCCTTTTACAAAATTTACAAAAATTATAATAGATTTAAGATTTTTTTTTCGACACGAGTTAGTTTAGTTCTACATTAAGTCAAGTACTTGAGCATTAAAGAAAAAAGAAAACATTTCAACAGCTGCCCTTAGACTCCCATGACATGTTCGTTTAGAGTCAGCGGGTTTCCTGTTCTTTCCCAGCACGCGGATCTGCACGAGTTTCTCGTTCGCAGTAATTATACCGACGACACAGATGTTTTAAATAGAGGTTAAGTTGAAAAGTATTCCTTTAATGTGGGGCTCAAACACTCGGAGTCATGCTGTTTGAGGAAGATGATCAACGGTTTTCAGTCACCACGTCTGGGCTGATTATTTTCCAGGAACTACACTACACACATCCCAATGAGTCAGATGTTTTATTAATGAATGAACCACGTCATACCTTTTTTTTTTTTTTTTTTTTTTTTTTTTTAATTAGTTTATAGTTTTATTTGAGTTCATAATCGCATTACGCTCTCGCTTTTCAGAGTAAAAGTAAAAGCCGTGTTTTTTCCCTGGGCTCCTCACTTCCCGAAAATAGTCGACTGGGAAAATAAGCGTGGCATGAAAAGACGGCTGTCTTGTGTGTGAAGCTCAAACATGCTCACACACACACACACAGACCCGGCAGGCTGCTGTTCATAGGTCAGTGGCACCATGTCAGAGTGCCAGGCTTTGCCCCAGCACCCATCACTCTCGAGCCCAACCCCGCCCGGCAGAGCCACATGTCAGCATCCAGCACGTTGCAGCGGCGTCTGATCAAAAGTGACTAGCGCCCTCGCTCCTTCTTTTTCTCTCTCCCTCTCTCGGCGGCGTGGCAGGAAGCTAATCGAGAGTGACGGCTTCCCGCGACTGCTCGCTTGTGGGCTGCTTACGGAACAGGATCGCCGAAAGGGACGCAAGAGCGAGCGAGTGGGAGGGAGAGGAGGGAGGAGGGAAAGGGAGAGCGTTGCGTTTTTTTTTTGGCTTTGTGTCGTGTAGCGACACTGCAGAGAATATCGCGTGCGGTTATAGAAAGAAAATGAAATCCTAAATCTCCAAGTGGCTGTTGCACGGATATTTGTTTATTCCAAAAAAGCAATTGAGGGGAAATTAATCCTGTCCAAGTGTCAGGGATAGATTTATATCCAGTGTGGTCACTGACTTTGACCTCAGATATAGACAGATGGGCTTCTGGCTCGTGTGTGTGTGTGTGTGTGTGTGTGTGTGTGTGTACTGTATGTGCGCGTCTGTGTATGTGTGTACACAGTCCAAGGCCAGCAGCTGTCCAAAGAACACACAGCCATCAAGTAGGCGCTAATTGAAGACAGAGTGTTCCTTGGAGAATTTCTGCAAGCCGTCCTTCAGGACACGTCACGCCGTCGTCGCGAACAGTTCTGTCATATTCATCTTTACACGACTAACAGATTGGATAAACCTCGAGCGCTCCGTGCTTGTAATGAACGATTTTAAAAACCTACAATATAGAGGAACCAATAATGCTCTCCACGTGTGATGAGTTTTTTTTTTTTTTTTTTTTCCAGACGTTTGTTTGTTTGTTTGTACAAGGCGTCTGGAACGATTATGACTGCGTTTGCACAACATCAGAGACCTCTGTGTACACAACTAAAAAAGTTATTTGTGTACGATGTGTACATCTCGTGCAAACGGATTGCTTTGACCTTTATCGCAACAGCTTGGTGCAGGGGTACATGGCCATTTAAGGGCGCGCTCAAACATCACTCCCCTGCGGAGTCTCTTAAAAAAAAAATGTTCTGCATTTTTAACTCAAAAGCCGGTAATTAGATTTGACTTGGGTTTGGAATGTGAAAGTGTTTCCTGTGGTTAAGGGAAAAATATATAGTTAGTGATTAGTGCCAATCTTTGATTAAACATGATTTAACACTGGCGCAGGTTCTCACTTTTTCCCAGTCAAAAGTTTGACCAGTAAAAACGATTGACATTTACAGTTCCTTAATCACACAATGGTGATTAGACTCTTAGTCGCGGTAAAACTTTTTTAAAAATTTTTTATTTTTATTTAAGAAGTCTGTGAATGTTGTATCCAGACCGAGGTGGCTCAGAGCCAACAACAGTCGTTCCCGTGAACGTTCAGCGAGTTGAACAACTTGCGGAGGAGGCGCATCTGTCTGTGGGAACTGTTCGCACTTACAGGAACTCTTCTGTACAATCAGAAGTCCCTTCATTTCGTGTTAGATTGTGTTAGAGGACACTTTTCTATAAGGTTATTATGTATATAGTTAATAAAAAGGGTTTTAATTGAAAAGTTGACTGCATAGATTTCTACTTTCTACATGAATCAAAAATAAAATTCTTTTGAATTCGACAACTCTGACTTATTAGTGCTATTGAATCAAATGGTCCTCTAAATCGAATCAAGCTCAAGTCTTGGTTAATAATTGACTAAATTGGATCTTAAAAACTTCTATGATAATTTTAAAGCAAGATTATTAGGAAACCTAAATACTGTGTAAAGAAACAAACCCACCCTCACACACTGCTTATCCTCCCCATTTAGAGGGCAGACCCTAGCTACTTGTGCAATTAGTGCAAAAGGATTCAGAATTAATTTTGCATTAATTTTCTGAAAAAATGACAACTTCTTTAAAAATGGACCACAGCATTAGCAGAAAATACAAACTGCTTTCATATTCTGCAAATACTCATGTTTCGTGAAAATATCACATCTTCTTCTTTTAAAATTATGGGCCGGTTGGTGCAATATCGCCATCTGCTGGACTGGAGTGTGTAGCAGAAGATTTGTAGAGGGGGGAAAAAAGTTTATCGCTCTATACAAGACATGACATTTAGACAATCACCAACGCAAGTTAAACAGCATTTCAGTGTTTATTCGATCAGTTTAGTAGATTTTAATACTTTAAAGCCTGTAAGAAATATAGCTGAAACCTACATACTGTGTAAAGAAACAAACCCACCCTCACACACTGCTTATCCTCCCCATTTAGAGGGCACCCCGAAAACGTCAGGCAGCTGCAGTCCGGCCCCGGAGTCGCCTCTCAGCTCGGCTGAGGAGTCCGTAAAGAGCGGCGGTGAACCGCTCAGCAACACACAGACGCCCGTTCCCGAGCCGTCTCCTTCTGGAGAGCTAGCGGAGAACACGCAGGGTGGTACCCCGCTCCCTCTGACCAACCTCACACCCTCCGGACTCAGCATACAGGAAATGGTGGCCATGTCGCCGGAGCTCGACACCTACGCCATCACCAAGAAGGTCAAAGAGGTGCTCACTGACAATAACCTCGGTGAGTAAAAAAAAAAAAAAAACATTTCAGGATTATTATTTTTTAAACACTGATAAATACAGGATTTAGTAGATACTAGACACCAGATTTGTGTGCTACTTGTAGATGCTATTCAAATAAATCAAAGTGTTTACATTTATTCTCATTAGCTCATGCTGTTTGTTTTTTAAAGAAATTGGACAGGAATGAAAAATGAAACAAGTTCTCACATACTGTACATCCTGTACTTAAATACGCCATGAAATACAATCATAATACAGTTCGCCTTCACATCAAAGCAAGTCTAAGTGCAACATGCGCTCATGTAGATGGGTCTATGCTTACACTTTTGCATAGAGAACTACAAAGATTTGCATGTCTTTTGTATTTGAATGTGTCTTTGTGTGTGAGAGAGACTTGTAGTGATGCTGCTCAGTCAGTCGGCTCTCCGGTTTCGAGAGCGCAGTGTTTACTTTGCCAGCGTTGATGTATACACATGTAGAGGACGTTGAGATTTCGAGCAGATAAATTCAATCAGACATTTGCGTATTCATTTGCACGAGCGTGCGTGGGCGCGCTGCGTAGTCTGACCTTTAGCGGGGACGGAGTGACGTTTTCTGTTTTGTCTCGTATCACGCCAGCGGTGCCGCGTGTCTGGAGCCCTCCTGTGTACCTGTATGCAAAGGGACATTAATACAGGTTATGATTCAGAGAGTTTATTTAAGAGCTATGGCTTGACGGGTTAACAGACTATACCTTATTCCATTTTTTTTACCTCTTAATTTAATTCTTATGATTCAGATTAGACACGAATGTACCAAGGTGAGAACGGCCTTCAACAGGTTATAAGGGTAAATCTGAAAAAAAAATTAAAATAAGTAAATAAAAGGATGAAACCACCACTGTGCATTGCTAACTCGAAAAACAAAAGTATAAAATAAAGCTGTTAGCAGTCTAATAATCCAACTAGAGTTGTGCAATTTAATCGATTTGTGCAATTAGGGCAAAAGGCTTTAGAATTAATTCGCACTTTTCAATTTATTGGAAAGTTGCCAACTTCCTTAAATATTTACCACAGCTTTAACAGATAATACAAATCGCTTCCGTATTCCGCAAAATACTCATGTTTTGTGAGAGTATCACATCTTCTTCTTTTGAAATTATGGACCAGTTAGTGCAATATATAAAATTTATTTATAAAATAAATAAAAGGATGCAACCACCACCGTGCATTGCTAATTCGAAAACAAAAGTATAAAATGAAGCTGTTAGCAGCCAGATAGCTGAAAGATGGCATAATCCTAGCTAGAGCTGTGCAATTTAATCAGTTTGTGCAATTAGTGCAAAAGGATTAAGAATCAATTTGCACTTTTAAATTTATTAAAAAGTTTCAGATGTTAAACGCTCTAAAATTGACAAGTTCTTTAAAAATTCACCACAACTTTAACAGAAAATACCAATCGCTTCCATATTATGTAAATACTCATGTTTAGTGAGAATATCGCATCTTCTTCTTTCGAAATTATGGAATGGTTGGTGCAATATCGCCATCTGCTGGACTGGAGTGTGGAGCAGAAGATTTGTAGGAGGAAAAAGTTTCGCTCTGTACGAGACGTGACATTTAAACAATCAACAACGCTAGTATTTCAGTATTTCAATATATTCAATTTTATTAGATAATTTTAGTAGTTTTTAATACTTTAAAGCCTGTACGAAATGAAAAATTTGTGACAAATGTGACTTTAGTGCTATTGAATCAAATGATATCGAAAATTGCAATGTCGAAATTTTTTTTATCAAATTGAGCTCAAGTCTAAGAATATTGGCTAAAATAGTTCGTAAAAACTTCTTTGATGATGTTTATTAAGGCACGAGACTAACATATCTGTCACTGAATTTTTGTATAATAAAGCAAAAGGAGCTGAAACCATAAAAAAAGAAGCCCCACTTAAGAGACAACTAAAGACAGTAAAATAAAAATAGTGACGTGTGAAATTAAGCAGAAAAAAAGTGAGAGAAATGCTAAGAGGGAAAAAAAGAATAAAATGAAGAGAATGAATTTGTGTCAAGGAGCTGGGAAGACACGATGAAGTAGGCGAGAATCACGCGGAGAGTTTGTGTGAGAGAAATTAATAAAAAAAAAAAGGAACAAACAGCTGACAAGACGAGGAAGTAACAAGGAGCGAAGAATGAGAGCACGAGTGAATCTGAAACAGATATATTTTCATTGCTGCGTGAAAACCGTTTCAGAGCTGTGTAACGTCATTGCTTACTCTTTAATCTAAAAAAAAAACCCTCCTGGAAGTTCACTAGCATTAATCTTATATATATATACATATTTTTTTTTTTTTTTTTTTTCTTCTCCTTAAATGTATTATTAAATTGTAAAAAACAGTTTCGTATCTGTTTCCACTTTCCGCCGCTCCAGCCCAGAGGGTTACAGCTGGACGGCAGCGGTTGTTGCGTGTCTCGCGCGACGTTTGCGCAGCGGGGAAGTGATCTCAGCGGGGCTGATCGAGTTAATAGTGACTGAGCTGACTTTTCCACTCGCTGAATTAAGGATGAAGTTATGTCTGCAGGTCGACTGCATTAAGGACAGATGAGCAAAGCCAGGCGCGCCTGCGAAGACGACTCTGTAATCAGTGCTGACCCTTAAGCGCTAAAAGAGGACTCGAAATTGTAGTTTTGTTCCCAGAAGCGTTAAGGTTTTCCATCTGCCAGGCCCCAGATAGGTGTTTGTATAACAGCGTGGTTATGATGAAGAGTAGGAGGAAAGTGGAGTGCTTATGTCAAGAGCAGCACGGCTGGCCTACTTTTCTCATTACAAGCACTGTTCTGCCTCACATGACTCTCTTCAAACATGTCTGTAGTCTTTCGGGCTTTTTATGTCCTCGGATTTGTGGTCAGAACAGCACTTTGTAAGGATAATCGTCAGTTTAGATCATGCACCCGTCATTATTATTATTATTATTATAATTATTATTATTATTATTATTATTATTGTAGGATAAATCCTGTGCCTGTTTAAGCATCAAACTATTTTTTTTTAGTTTAATTGAAATACCGTAGCAGCATTTCGGTGCACTAACACAGCTGTGTGTGTGTGTGTGTGTGTGTGTGTGTGTGTGTGTGTGTGTGTGTGTGTGTGTGTGTGTGTGTGTGTGTG
>JAOVVB010000023.1:13814281-13829840 GCA_028570985.1 Heterobranchus longifilis | reverse complement strand
TGTGTGTGTGTGTGTGTGTGTGTGTGTGTGTGTGTGTGTATATGATGCAGGTCAGCGTTTGTTCGGCGAAACCATCCTGGGCCTGACTCAGGGCTCTGTCTCGGACCTACTGGCCCGGCCCAAACCCTGGCACAAGCTGAGCCTGAAGGGCCGCGAGCCGTTCGTACGCATGCAGCTGTGGCTCAGCGACCCTCGCAACGTGGACAAGCTCATGGACATGAAGCGCATGGAGAAGAAAGGTGAGACGGAGAACGAGTGTCCTGAAATAATGGGCATGTCTTTATTACACGTTGAATTTACAAGTTATACAGGTTTTTTGCTTTGCAAATTAAATGGTTGTGAATAAAAAAAAAAGCTTGCCATGGAGGTTTGCTAGAGAAACGTTCCAAAGTACACCGCATGATGAAGGCAAAAATGTAGTGTTTAGTGTATTTAGTTTTAGTGTTCCTCGGAGGTTGGATATGAAAAAGGCTATTCACATCATTAAATACATCATTATTTGGAAAATGGAAAGATTACAGAGCAACAGCGAGCTTAGAGAAAGCTTTCCTCACCCCATGATTAGCCAGAGAAGAAACCCCGAGGCTGAACATGAAATCCGAGCGTGATGCAACCACCACCATGTTTCACAATTGTTGTTCTGGAGAATACTGTAGGTTCTTCAATCTGCGTTATCTCCCCTTCAGAATTACCCTTTGCCTTTTGATTGCTTTTCTGACAAACTCCCTCTTTTTCACTAACATTTGGTGGCGTGTAACTGCCTCCAACATCCTCCAGATCTTCCAATCAGCTGTTGAATCCTTTCACAGGTATTAATAAGTGCCCAGAGTTATTTGTTCAAAGTTCTGGATGATGCCGATGACTTGGAAATCTTGTGTTCACGTGTGTATAAAAAGCTGAACCACCATAATAAAAAGAAGGGAAAAAAGAAACTCATTATACTCTTGTCATCAATCAACCAAATTCTGAATAATCCTGAATAAAGATCAGCAGCTCCAACAAGATTTTTTCCTCTTCCTTTGATTTCATTGATGTCTTTTAGTCCGACTCGCGAGCCCTCGGTGGTAGAAGAGCTTTACAAAGCGCGTTCAGGATCTTGCATCAGAAAGGTAATGATCAGTAGACGAGGGCACAAAAGAATTTTCCGAACGCATTAGATGTACCGTGAAGGCCGTCATGAACGAGCGGAGATAATGGGGCACTACAGTGACATTACCGAGAACAGGACGCTTCTCCAGAATGAATGGGAGGACGAGGTGGAAACGTATTAGCGACATTAAAAGAAGGAGCTGCAGGAACATCTGGCGAGGTCTACTCGCTCCAGCGCGTGTTCTTTATAGTCTGGGCAGTGAAATTGAAGCCCGCTCCCAATCCGTGTAGCCAAATGTGTGAGCATCAAGGAAACCATGGTACAGATGTTTGGGTGGCGCGGCAGTGGCGGTGCTTCCCTTTAACTAGCAGTGAGGCGCGAGTCAGGATGTAGGGAATAATAGATGGCACCACAAAAACGACTAGACAAACTGAAGATGAAGAAACTTTTCACCCGAATCCCGAGCGACTTCAGAAGATAACGAGTGACGATTCGGAGCGGCGCAGTCAAAATCCGGTCCTAAATCCTGCTGGAAACCTGTGGGATGACTTTTAAATGGCTGTTCACATGAGAGCTCCTCAGAGATATACAGTTTGATGGATCTAGAGTGCATGGATTAGTGCATGAATGGAAAGACGCTTGATTTCGAGTTGCTTTAAGAGAGTATTAGTGCGGCGTAGGTTCTGTTAAAGAAGGAAACGGATCTTACATGTTCGGATCTTGGGCTCTTCCTCTAGATTTTGTATGACATTTTAATTTGGATACACATTGTTTATGAAGAGATACACTACTGTGCATGCATTCCTAGTACATTTCCTAGTTTCTTTACTTCCGAGCTACCTTTTCTTTGCTTTTTGTTTTTGCTTCACATGTACTGTATATTTCCAACATCTGAACGTAGAAATGCATGGCTTTATTATATAGTCAGTTTTTGCACTCATCAGTTTCTCCTCCACCATCCCTCCCTCCCTCCCTCCCTCCCTCTTCCTGAGGGAGTCATCCCCTCTGCGCTGTCAGCCCTCATCAGCCGCCACCGTGTCACTCCTTTCATTAGATGTGACAGGCCATGGCCTCTCTTATTCAGAGTCCTGTGTGCTCATCGTCGTCATCATCATCTCTCTCTCTCTCTCTCTCTCTCTCTCTCTCTCTGTGTGCCTGAAGTGAAGCTAAGTGAACATTCTTGGAGTGATTAGGCCTGTTTAACGCTTCTTTCCGGCGTCGCTGCTCTCTTCCCTGGCACGGCTGCTCGGCTGAGCGTTCACGCTCGTGCTCGCTCACACTCGCACGCGATTCGGAGCCCAGTGTGTCTTCGTCCAATACACGCCCCTTCGGTTTCAGAGACATGTTGAATTAGATGCCTCTCTAACCTGCCCCGACGTCCTCAGCGGTGGTGACCTTCCAGAGAAGAGTGAGAGAGAAGGAGGTCTCCATCTCTGCTCAATAAAAAAAAAAAAAAAACGGCCCGTGGCATGGTGATGAGCAATCGCGACCTCTCGATCAGCCGCGCTGCTGGCTGGCGTGTGACCTCTACGAAGTTAAACTCGGAATACAGAATACAGAACCAGCCTCGAAGCACAGCCATGCGTTTCGTTTCTAGTCCCGAGACGCGCACACACACACACACACGTGCACTTGCTTTGCACGTGTGGATGTTTTAAACACCGGATTTATTTACGCCTGACGTTATTCTCAACGAGCCGAGCTCACTGGAATAACCCCGCCGAATCGAGCGCAGGGGTTTGCGTCATTAAAATATGATTCCATCAGGCCGTTAGTCTCGCCAGTGCTTTTATATATTTATTTATTTATTTATTTTATTGGCTGATCAGCACAGAGCTAGATTTATGAATTATGAATCTCGGTTGAGCAGTAAATTCTGAAAAACGTTCCTCACATTATGGAAAGCATGTCGTCATAATCAAAATAAATGATGTGCGCTTGTATATCCCGGTGCCGTTTCAAAGTTTCAGCTCAGCGCTGACACCTGGTGGCGTGTTTTTTTTTTTTTTGTTTTTGTTTTTTTTATATTATAGACCGCACCAGATAAAAGTTTTTTTTTTTTTTTTTTAATACTGATTTATAAATTCAAGTCTGTTCTACTGTAAAAGACGTAGTTCTCTGCTCGTCTTTACTTCCTCGGTGTGTCGAAGTTGGCAAATATTCATAATTTCATGCGTCAGAGGATGCTGTCATGTTTTCTTCCTTCTACATAAATTACTGCTGATCATAAACCGACATAGATGCCGGTATATTTGTTTACGCATTATGATATAAGCTAGTACACAGTGAAGCTGTCCGTCTCTCTCTGTCCTCACTCGTTCTCAATGCCGTTGCTCTTTTCGTGTTTTCGACAGCATACATGAAGCGACGCCACAGCTCGGTAAGCGACACCCAGCCGGTGGAAAGTAGCCTGACGGGGTCAGACTTCGGCCCGGGCACCAGCCCTCAGCACCACCCTCAGCAGCAGCTGAAGAAGCCACGCGTGGTCCTGGCTCCTGAGGAGAAAGAAGCGCTGAAGAGGGCCTACCAGCAGAAGCCCTACCCCTCTCCTAAGACCATCGAGGAACTGGCAACCCAGCTGAACCTCAAAACCAGCACCGTCATCAACTGGTTCCACAACTACAGGTACGTTCTCTGCCAGACACGATTTCATGACTTCAAGTTAGTCCTGTTCTTGTTTCTGTTTCTTCAGTCGTGAAATTAGAAATTAGTCGTGTATTTATCCAACAATTTTCAGAAATCCATGTATAGAATTAAGAACCAGGACGTACTAACCGCACCAAGTCTTTAAGACTTTCAGGAAGAAAAAAAAAATGTGTTTAAGCAAAAAAAAAAAAAAAACTAACAAATAAACCTGTTGATGTTAAAGTAAAATCGATTCTGTAAAGCTTTCTGCAAAGAAAGTAAATGACTTGTTGCTATGGAAACGGTGACATGGTCCAACGATGAACGCATGAATCTTGTCATTAGTCCTGATATTTTGAATTGCAGCAGGATTACTCGCTCTTGTCCAAACCTTCCGACCAATCGGTATCGAGAATTCGACATCACTAGGGTGATGCACTTACATGCATGACACTGACGTTCCACTAGTGATGGGTCGTTCATGAACGTCTTTTCGAACGAGTCTTTAACGTGACTCAGAAGAACGAGTCGTCTCGGAGAGTGAAACAGAAATGAGTAGTTACCTTTGAGTCTTTTCGGTCCAAATTGTTCGTTCTTTTGTCACGTGACTCCCATAGACGCTATACAGTGCAATAGATACAAAAGAACAAACGACTCGGACTAGAAGATATGAGAGGTGAGCTACCCATTCTGTTTGTTATAATATGTCCTTAGCTGCATTGTAATATTTTAATTAATAGGACTATAGCCAAAATGTGTGTATGTAGATGTGATGGGAGTCTGTTTATTGAAAATGTAACATTTTATTTTATTTCTGATCAAAAGAATGAAATGAACTAAATGACTCAAAAAAAGATTTGTAAATTTTGATGAATGAGATTTAAAGAACCGAGTCACTGAAATGATTCAAACTTCCAATCACTATTAGGGCCCCGCCTTATGACAAAGGCCCCGCGCATGTTATTAAAAGCATAACCTTTCTTACCACAAAAGAACATGAATAGATAAACGTATCATTGTACTCACAACATACAGACCCATTAAACGTTATACAATTCACAACAATGGTGAGAAAAAAATTACCCACCATATTACATAAAAAAGAAAGCTCTGTATAATTAATGCACGACAAATTGCTAATAATGATAATAAATAGAAAACAACAGTATCATTGAAAGCATAAAAGATTTTAAACATACACAGAAACACCACATACTAATTTACATAACACCGCTTTTGATATACTGGGAGAACTGGAGTGCCGTAATGATCATAGAATACGTATACATAGGTTCCACTATATCTCTTCCAATTGCTTACGTTTGATAGAACCTTTTTTCCTTCCTTTACAGGCATTGCCAATCCATACAGTGTACTGTAGATATACTTATGTCTACTTATGACTTCTTCTTGGTGGTCCTCGTTGAGTATTTTTTTGTCATTTCTTTCAGTTTGTTGGTGAAGTCCTTAAGCTTTTCTCAGTAAAAAAAAATAGATGCCATTGTCTTTTTACACATGCAACATGTTCCACTTATGTGCTTATGCCATTTTTACATATACTCATTTCTGTCAATATTTAGTTATATCTTTGTAAAAAATTAAACTCTTCTAAAATCGGCTCCATATATTTCATTTTTCCATTTTTCTATATGTCTTGGTCGCTAAGTTTGTCGTGTCTTACTTTATAGTAATCGCTTGCGAGCGGCCTTACAATTGTTGCGTCTCTAAAACACTAGGGATTTCTGTGATTTTGTATTCTTTTAAGACTGTGGTTTTCCCATACTTTTTGATTAAGTATATTTCTGGATATTTTTCCCCTTCCTCTACCCGTTCTTTTTTTTATTTATCCTTTTGATCCACTGCTGTGTCTCTCACTTGCTTGTATTGTTCTTGGAGTGTTGCTTTGTTAAAGTTTTCACCGGTTTCTCTGACGGAATCTACAATTACTCGTAGAAGTAGAAAACCTTCCTTGATTTTATCGTCTTTCGTCTTTCACTTGCCTGATTCTGCCCTCCCAACATTTTTTTAAGTAGATGCTGTTTTCTTTTGTAATGTCATTCAGAAACAGGGGTTGATTTAATAGCCGTTCTCTCCCTCTGGGTTCTATCTTTACGGTGCTTAAGAAATCCCCCCAATGCTTCCCATACTTCCTTATAGAAAGCGGGTAGGGTGTATAACAGTTTTTGGTTTTCATCCATAAAATATTTCAGTCCATGTTAAAATTCCCAGCTTTCATACATAAAACTCCATTACTTTTTTCATATTGCTGCATTTTCATTGTTTAAAAATTTCTGTACCGTTTTGATTCTCAGACTTTTCTTTCTTATGAAAGGGTCTGTCAGTCCCATCCCTCTCTCCTCTCTTCTCTCGCTTAAGGTGTTGTACGCTACCTTCGCCCTTCCTTTCCCACACAGAAAATGGAGTACAGTTTGCTTGATCTTTTGTGCATCATTAAGGGCATTGGTGTTACCACTAATACATACTATAGTTTGGATAACATCAAAATGTTAATTACCAATATTTTCCCTTTAATTGTAAGGTTTCTGTTTTCCCATATTTTTTTATCTTTTCTCCTTCCCCAGACTGTATTTTCCCAGGTGATCTCATTTGCTCTCTTTGAGATAACTCCATCTGTATTCCTAAGATTTGTTTGTTCTCTGTTTCTTTTTTTACACCTATTTGCTCTGGTAGCAACTCGGTTTCCCCTATTCATATGTATGTGCTTTTTGTGCAGTTTATCATCCATTACAGTATGTATTGAGTATCTCCATTCCCCTTTTCACACTTTTTATGTTAAACTAGTAGCATTGTATTATCCGTGTTTTGGTATACAGACTCGCATTGAGGATCATTCTCTATCTTGATACCTTCTATTTCTCTGTCAGCTTTTATTGCTAGCAGCAGAGGTTCTGCAACCAACGTGTAAAGCAGGGCCGACAGTGGTCATTCATATCTAATGGATCTTGTGGGTGTAAAACATTCTGGTAAAAATCCATTGCATTTAATATAAGTTAAGATCTCATCATAAAATATTTTTGCAAATTACAGTATTGCTTTTTCAAAATCAATGCTTATTAGATCCTTTTTCATTCTTCTCTTTCATGTATCCTATGATAGCTCTTATGCTGCTGACCGTGTCAGCTATATCTTTTCCTTCTACTATATAGGCTTGTGTAGTGATTATTATTTCGGGTAAAACTCTTTTCAAATAGTTTGCTAAGATTTTATCTGCATTTAGCATTGTAATTGACCTGAAGTTTTTAAAATCAACCTTATCTCCTTTTTTCTCAGGGCAAAAAAATGTCCTTGTAAAACTCGTGCATCCTTTTTAACACTTTTCTGTTCCTTTTTCTACATTACCTTTTTGGGTTAGCACTTCTTTGGTTTTGTCTGCTTTTTGTCTGCTCCTTTCTCCCTCCACCACATATTTCACCTTTGCTTCTTATTATTTGTTCCCTACACTTTTCATATTCTATTTGCTTTGAGTTGTCTTTTAGTATCATTATTTTTTCTATACTTGTTTCTTTCTTATTCTTTTTATCATTACAATCCCTGAGTTCTAACTGCAGGGCCTTCCTTACTTTCTTTTCCTCTTGTTTTTTCATGTTATGCAATCGTTTATATGCTCTATCCTGAGTTCTTTTATTTCATATTTTACAGTATCCCACCAAATCTTTTTGTTCTCCATGTATAATTCATTCTTCATATTTCCCCTTATTAAATCTTGTATTCTTTCACAGTATACCTAGCGTCTAGCATTCAAAATCCAGTCCTTGCTCTTGTCTTCCGTCTCCTCCTCTTTGTACTTACTTAAATGTCCTTTTGCTGATTTTTTCTTCTTTCCCTTCCTTCGTCCACCTTGGCTCCTCCTGTTTGTGTTCCTCTCTTGTCCACCCTCAATTTTTGCCAGTTTCCATTTTGTTTTGTTTGTCATTTTCTTCCTCATGCTCTTTTTCTGCTTGTATTTCGCTGTTTTCTTTCATCCTGTTCCTTTGTCCACATTTCAAGACCTTTACAGAGGTCAGAGTTCATTTTTATCAACAACGGGGTCTGCTTTTGACCACAGCACTATAAGGGGCACTTGCCACAACAGACTGAAGATGATACACTCAAGGAAATAAAGTCTCCTCAACCCCTTCTTATAGACAGCATCAGTGTCCGATCTGCTGTTCAAGTGAACACCTAAGTACTTTTAGTTGTCAACAACCCCAACCTCCACACCCATGACTGTACCGGGTTTAATCACAGTTTTACACTTCCTAAAGTCCACTACCATCTCCTTGGTTTTCATTAAGGAGCAGATGGTTTCTGGTGCACCACTCCACAAAGCGGTCCAGAAGTTCTCTATACTCCTGTCCATCCCTGATACACCTTACAACTGCAAAGTCATCAGATAACTTCTGCAGGTGCCAGGACTTGGAGTTGTATTGGAAATCTGAGGTGTACAGCGTGAACAGGAATGGAGAAAGAACAATCCCCTGAGGTGCTCCTGTGTTCTTAAATTTTCGTCACTAGGAGCAACTTTTAGGCTTAAGAAGCTTTTAAATACGGGCCCAGGTGTCCAGAGAGCGGAGAATGAGGCAGCAAAAGGGAAAGGGTGGAGTAAAGTGTAGATGGACTAAATTTTATGGGTAAACAAAGAAAATACCTTCAGGGACACATAGAATGCTAATCAATTAAAGTATGCCACAAGGGCAAATATAAGCTTATAAATATGTGCTCGTATATAATGTGTGATATCTTTGTGTTGTGTTCAACATGTTTATCATAAACTTAAGGAGTGTCATAAACCTTTACAACCCTTGCTATACAGAAGATAAAGGTATGAATGAGTATGCAAGATATGGGATGTTTGGTATCAAATGAAATGAAAGCTCTGTATATTCAATGAAAGTTGATGTGCATGAAATCTTAGTCATATAAACCAGACTCTTAATACACCTAATACACTTTACCTAAATTACCAAAACTCCACTAAGATGGCCTCCCACGTGACAAACCAAACCACAGATTAAATTTATGCACAAAAACGAGGAACCATGTGAGCATGCCTACGCCCACAACTATCTCTGATTGGGACAAATGAGTGGGACAAAACTGAGTGGGACAGACCTGCGCTATGAGATTAAAAACCCAAGGTCCCGAGCAGCCTTTACATTTTCAAAAAAACCAAAAAAAAAACAGAGATTCGTCATGGGCGTCTGAAGGTAACCAGCAAACTCGACATTCCGCCTCAACCAACTCAAGGCTCTGCTCTTGTGACTTTCTCCCGTCTAGTAAACATTACTAGAAGAACTCAATTAACTTTCACCCTCTGAACTGTTTGTGTGTATGTGTGCGTATGTATGTTTAAGTAGCGTAGTTTCATGTATCGTATCGTATTCTTCTTTCTTTATAAAGAACTGTTGTCTTGGTCATGTATTTTAAAGTTTAAACATTTGCCCAGATCTTACGTTACCTTGCTCATAAATTGGTAAATACCTGATTTTGTATTATAATCGTCGGCCGCGGGATAAACAGAACTGGTAAGATACACTAAATCGTGCTAAACGCTGGACCTGAATCGTTAAAGATTCGATTCACCTCTGACCCAGAGTTGAAACCCTACACTACACATTTGGACACACACACATGGTCACAATCCTATAATAAACAGTATACACTCTCAATGAGGTTGTCTATATGAGTGAGCCACATGCATGGGAGACGATTACCCACAATCCAGCATCCATACAGTTGTGATCATGTGACACTAAACAGACAAAGTGTAGACGTACTGCTCGTAGCGCAAAACCTCGCTTGTTTATCATGTTAAACTTTGTTACAAAGTTTTTGCCCTTCTTGCAAAACAATCACAGAATAAGTTACTTGCAATCCAGGGTTTTACTGTACATGCTCAATTGCTTCCTGAAACTTTAAAGATTTGTGCATGTATTAATTCATTATGAAAGCATTAGTTTATTATTAGTCAAAGTGCTATTATCTCACACCTTAAGGATTGGAGGTTTGAATCTCTCCTCTGGTCTATTGTATGTGTGGAGTTCTCTATGGATTTTTTCCTGGTTTCGAGTTTTCTTCGATAGTCCAGAGACATCTATTGTAGGCTGATAGATGTTTTCAGATTGGCCATAGGGTATGATTGGGTGTGTGATTGATTGTGTGTGTGCTTGCGCCTTGTGATAGGATGGAACGTTTGCCATGAGTTCTGTGGGATACGCTCCAGGCTCACTGTGACCCTACATAGGATAAGTGATATGGAAAATGGGTGAAAGAAATAAGCTTATTTGTAGACCTTATAGTAAAAGTAGTTAGTACTAATAGGATTTGTAGTTGCCAAAGGGGGCACATGCAAAAATAGGCCAAAGCATGTGTCTCTTTCTCTCTATAGCGCTCACTGATCTTTCCATCAGTGCATCGGGTCCTTCTATGAAAACCTAGCTACTGTATGTCTCACACTCTGTTCTCTTCCTATCAAAAAAAGGGGTGGCGATATGAATATATATGCAGAAAGAAGTCATCTAGGAGTTATCAGCCTTTAGTGTCCTGCTCTCTTTGTGCAGGGTGGAGGATGAAACAGGTGACATTGTTGGAGAAATTGATGCTGTGCATGAAAGACTTGAATTCAGAGATGCAGCAACAATTTCAATAGAAATTCCCTCTCAAGCCACAGTCTTCATTTGTTTTTTATTGAATATTCTGTTTATTCACCTACAGTACACTATTGACTTGGCAAACTAGCTTAAAAGGTCCACATCTTTACCCATTCCTTTTGTTCTCTCGCTGTTTGCAACACTCGTCTCAACCCACCCTCTGAAGTGTGACAGAAGTTCTGGAAGCTTGGGAGGAGCTGTGTATTTTTAAACTGGATAAAATAGTTCAGCGCAGGCTTGTCGTCCATGAAAATGGCAGCTTCGAACTCCCTGGAGGAGAACAAAAAAAAAAACTTTGTTGCCTTTAGAAAAAGCTGCATTTTCAGATTGGAGTTTCAGATGCTATCCAAATGAACAGCGCATTTAAAATAACGGGGTCCTGACCCGTGTCTTCACTCTCAACTGGTGTGTGTTAGGCTTGTGTCACCTACACAGATGGAGGCGATTTGTTTTGTGCTGCCCCTAGGGAGGCAGAGTCGATGCTGAGCAGAGACTCTGGGAAACAAGAATCTTACCTGTGTGTGTGTGTGTATAAATTGAGACGAGGTTAGCAGTGAGAGTGGTTAATGATGGAAGCCATTACATTTTATTGGTACAATTTCAAAGACCCTGCAGAAAGGGTTCCTCTGTGAATGACGACGGATGTTTTTAGTAGCCAGTAGCCAGCTTGACCATGCTTGAACTTAGTCTTAAATTCACTAAAACACAGTAAATGTTATAGTGAATTTAGAATTATTTATGATGTACTTAGCGAATCTGGTGCGAGTCGGTTAATGCTGTATTTTCATTACTCGAAGATAAAGATTTTAGAATATGAGTGAGACTGCTTTTTGTCATTTGCAGCAATGATCAGCTTCATAGAACTGGCTGAAAATGAAGTCGGCAAACGCGGGACTCCAACGTTACAGAATGCAATAGAGCAATAAGACGCAGTTGTGCAGGGTCTCTTGCTAGCCCGGCTAGTTCGGGATCTATGAGATGACAAGTACAATGGCAATGATGCTGGCATTAGCCTGAAAGTCGAAGCTTTGGAAGCTTATTTGTTTGAGCGTACTGAGCGTACTGATGAGAAGGTAAGAGAGCTGCACAGACTAAAGGACTAAAGCTCTCTTTAAGTAGAGATGAAGCAGGGGCTAAATCCCACTGGCACCACTTTGGGTGATGTAGGATTCTGTTAAAACTAAAATGAAAAAAGAGCAACCTGTAGATGAAAGAAATTGCTAAAAAGCTAAAAAGTCAGTATAAAATGTAGTAAAGATGATGATCACATTTTGAATGAGATATTATAGGACACGGTGATCCACTATAACTTTAAAACCATTAACATTAAAAACAAATCGGCAAGTTCCATGATCTTCAATCGGAAACGAGATCAGGCGAAGATGGAGGCTGGGTCAACAACCTTCAACTCTTTGCCTGTTAAGCCCCATACGTGGCAGGCTAGGATTGCGCTGGATGGGATAACTTTTGTACCCACAGGCATAGATGAACCTTGGGTGCCCATCATCCAGTTCACTGGTGTAGAATTGTTAATCAATGTTATTCAACTCTCTTGGTGGTTGTATTAATGTTATGGATAATCTGTGTACACTGCTTAGAATATTAAGACAGTTTTGTTATCAAAAAGCATACACATTTATAGATTCAACATTTTTTTAAATCTTCTATACCGTTTATCCTGTACAGGCTCATGGGGGGCCTGGAGCCTATCTAAGGAGATTCAGGGCATGAGGTGGTTTACACCCTGGACAGGGCGCCGATCTATCACAGGGCACCCACTCATACTCTACGGGCAATTTGGGAACACTATTAGCCTAATCTGGAAGTCTTTGGACTGTGGGAGAAAACCCACCAAGAACATGCAGAGTCCATGCACACAGAGACGGGAATCGAACCCTTGTCCCTGGAGGTGCAAGTCGACAGTGCTAACCACTAAGCCATCGTGCCATCTGTTCTTTTCTAAAATATTACATATAAATTATGCAAAGGTGACTAATATGTAAATGTAGGTCCCAAGAGTTCTGGTGAAAATTTAAAATGGCAACATTGCTTTAATTTAGATATAAATTCCAGTGTTCAGGATGATTTATAGTTTTCAACTCGGTAACATACATCAACCCTTCTTTCAGTCTTATTTCAAGACATTCTACTCTAGTTTTGTTGTTGTTATACATCCCTTTGAAATCAAGTTTATTTCATGTGCTGGTAACTCAGGATCATACCACCTGACCCTGAACATTTTGATATCTCGGACTCTCAAATCAAACACCGATTAGGGCAGATCTTTCTAAAGATCTTGAGAAATGATCAGAAATTATTCTGATGCAATAGATGTGTGTAAAAAAAAAAATAACACTGCGTTGCTGCATTTTTGTTTTGGGTGAGGAGTATATATTTTTTTAAATGGCCAATCAGATCACCTGATCTATTTTCAATCAAGTCCCAGGTAAAAACCTTACAATAAATTGTGAGTAGTGATGTGAGTGGCTGAGCTCAGGAAGGTCAGTGTTGCCCAAAGTATTATGTCTTATATGTATTGTGATTAAATGAATGGATGTAATTATGGTACGAATATAACAATAACTGCTTGTAGTGGTGTAGGTTTGATTGTAATGAATGAAAGTACATTACTATTACAGGTGACCGGTAATGCTGTATTCAGATGATTTATCGTTCTGATCATGAATGTGTGCATGGACTTGTTCAGAATTTTTAAGAATTGTCGATATCAGCTGCGAGTATGGAAGAGTGCATGCAAGAACCTGTGTTTATGTGTGTCTATGTGTTTTCATGTGTGCATGCGAGAGAGAGAGAGTTTTAGATAGATAGATAGATAGATAGATAGATAGATAGAAAGAAACAGACTGGCAGCTCCTCCTCTGTTGCCCAAAGATGGCAGTGTGTGCCTGCAGGGGAATGGGAAGAGCAGGTCATGAAAACAGGACGTTTATCCTCCATTAGAGAGCTGTTCCTGACAAAGTGCAGCCAGTGCAACAGCAGAATACTAATATCACTGCATCTATCTCTCTCTCTCTCTCTCTCTCTATCCCCACACACACATTCTGCTATAACACACAATTGCGTTCATTTCAGTGAGGTGAAAACAAGCGCCTGCGACAAACAGCCAATAAACGCTGTACTGCTATTTATCACCCTCTTTCTTTTACAGTCTTATTTTCTGCAATGGTAGGAAGTTTCACTCTCTCTCTCTCTCTCTCTCTCTCTCTCTCTCAAACACACACTTTGCAATAAGGCATGTTCACACATTTGTGCATGCCATTCCATCAGCTATTCCACCCCATAGTCACTTTCATTTCGGGGCAATTTCGAGTTTGCATTTAAGGCTTCCTACATTTTGCATGAAAATCTCTCAGTTTTTTTTCTCCTTTCGTTTTTCATGATAGCGCTGATCACCATCTCCAACATCTTAACCGTATTCTTTAACCTTTCGACTTTGACCCATCTGCTCCGTAAACAACTGTTTAACAGCCATGAGAGGCCAGACCTGAATATTAATATTCTGCTTCTTATAACGGAAAGCTACATATAACCAAATCTTCTACATACCGTGAGTCTAGATTAATAAGAATTTAGGTTTTTTCCCCAAAACATCTTTTTTTTTTCCAGGCCTGGAGAAATCTTAAGTGGAATTTCCATTTCAGATTTAAATGTTGGTCAACAGCTGGAGCGGTGTAATTCCCAAGCATGCTTGACATTTCGGTTGAAAATCTTGTAAGTTAATGCAATGCAACTGGTGGAAAATGCTTGGTAGAAAATTCAGGCTTTTCATCATGTCCTATAAAGTGTGTATGATGGAATTTCACAGCTTTTGCACGCGACTGGCTCATCGCTCTCATGCTTTTTCTCATATACTAGGAAATCGTGCCACATCCTGACCGCTTGCACTGCTGCCTTAAGGTCTTTACACTCAGTGCATTTATCTGTAGCAGAAAAACTTTGCTCTCTACCGCAGCCTGTTTGTTCTGAAACACCAAGTTCTTTACATAACATAGCCTTTTTTCATTCCATACAACTTATCTACCATTTGCACTAGTTCCCTTTAAAATCTGAGATTATCAGCTAAAAAGCAAGGATGACTCACAACCTAGTAGGGACGTCTCTCTAACAGCCTTAGGATCCTGAAATTTTGTTGCCATTCTGTAGAAAAAGAGGTGCTAGCTCATTCAAAAAATTGAAACAGAGATTTTTCTACTGATGTGTTAATGCAAAAAGAGCATATAGAGAATGCCCAAGGCTAAGAGGAGAAAAACCTGAGAACAGATACTGTACATACTGTACAGTATGAGTCGTGAGCGAACAAAAACATCTACACAAAATCACATTAAATTGGTTACATTAAATTAAGCTTAAAATGAATAAATTATGTTCCACTGACAAATAATAACATAAAAAGAGAAAATAATTCCATAGCACACTTAATTTTGTATGCTTTTTCCAGTCAACTTCACACACCTGGTGGATTTGGCAGGGCCGGGTTGATAGCCCAATGCCCAACTGCTCTTTTCTCATCCAGGCTTTGGGAGCATAGGGTTAAAGGCCTTTTTTGTTTGTTTATTTTATGAACCACATGTAAATCAATAACAATAAAAAAATAAATAATACAAAAATTAATGGTGTGTGATTTTTGGCTCTTACAGTTCCTTAACTACACATTCTGATACTTCAGTCTTTACTTTTTTAAAATTTAAATCATGCTTGGGCAATAATTATGTTTGTTTACATCTGGCTGCTCCATTTTCAAATATTTTCTATTAGTAGTTTTGTAGTATGTGCTTCGTGTGTTCTTACTGTTATGGATTTTGTTACTATTTTGTGTTGTAAGTTATTAAATCGGCATTTTATGACCTGGCAACGGACTACAGATGCAAATTAGCTTAAAGCTGTAATATGGTATGGTGCATTAAATGGCAATGACATTTATGTTTGAACTGTACACCGTCCCTTAAAAGCTATGGGTTAGTTTTATTTTCCACAATAAACAAATTATTAGGCTAATTTAAACCACAGTGACCCTCACCAGGCAGTAACTGAGATGATTACTGTAAGTGAATGCACTAAATGCATTATGAAGGGAATGATGATAAATGATCTCTCTCTCTCTCTCTCTCTCTCTCTCTCTCTCTCTTTCTCACACACACACACACACACACACACACACACACACACACACACA
>JAOVVB010000023.1:13787595-13798222 GCA_028570985.1 Heterobranchus longifilis | reverse complement strand
ATATAGCATTCAGATTATGACATTAAGGATAATTTCTGTGCATGCTCGCTAATTCATAAATCTAAAATTATAATAATAATAATAATAATAAATAACCACACATGTATAATTCTGCTTTGTTTTACAGTGGGGACCGGTTTATGTCTGAATAATTTTGCTTCTTTCTTTTTCTTCTTGAATTACATAAAACAATTAGTAGTTGATAAAATAAGACAGTTTTTAATTTTAGTTGAGTCCATAAATTACTTTATCTTTAAAACTTTAAACAATATAATATGCTTTAATTGTGGGTTTTTTTCCGCTCTTCTTTTGAATCCTAAATCATTTCCATCATTAACAGGGTATCGGGGTTACTGTGCTATCTATTTAAACTCTATGCAGAAGATTAATTCATAGAAGTTCATAAATATGTTAAGGTCGTGGAAAGTTAAACCTAAAGACTAAAGGTTTGTTAAGTTTTTGTTTAAACTGGGTTCGCTGATGTTGCTCTGTTAAGACCGTGGTGTTTACAGGTCGAGGATTGCTTGCTGGCTGTAGATCCTCTGCTCTTGTGTTTTTAACACAACACAACATGTCATGTTATAATCGGAACTGTGTAACACAGATGGGAGCGTCCTCTACTTCCTGTTAGCACTGTGTTTAATTAGCATGTCTCTGTGTTTCTCTCACTCCCTTTTAGTGTCCTAATAAAACTGTGAGCATCTACAATGGGTCGATTGTGCTTTTTTATTTTGTTGATTTTTTTTTTTTTGATGTTGTATATAAGTTGCATATAAGTACATTACAATAGGTCTTGGTCAGTATAAACTTTCCTACATACAATTTTAACTCTTTTATTTTACCAGTCTAGTTCAAACATACAGACAAGCGTGATCAACACGAATCATTAGAAATTAAGGGTGCAACATGGAAAATTTGAATTGTACTTAATATGGGGTTTTGAGAAGTTCCCTAAAGTCCTACGTTTCCAGGTTCCTATATGTTTGCTCCTTATTTGATTTTGTTTGTTGGTTAAATTCTTCTAAAGATCTCCAAAACCACATAAAATGATAACCATTATTTTTGTTGTGTTTAAATACTATAGTTTTGCAGTGATGAAGGATAATATTCAAGAAATATTTTTACCTTGAAATGGGTAACAATTGTCTCGAACAGAATAGGAGGACTAATGTGTTTTAACAGAAAAATTACCTAGGGAAGCCCAGGGCCTTTGGAACATACAGTAGGACTCTTTGTGTGCCATTTACAGGCCTGTCAAAAAGTATCCTTAAAGTTTTAGAGTGGCCTAGTCAAAGTTCAGACTTAAATCTGATTGAGATGCTGTGGTAGGATCTTAAACAGATGCTCAAATTCTGCAAAGAAGAGCCAAAACTCTTCCACAGTGTCAGTTATCGCAAAGGCTTGATTGCAGTTATTGCCACTAAGGGTGGCACAAATAATTAGGTTTAGGGGCAATTACTTTTTCACATAGGGCCAGGTACTGTAGGTCTGGATAGCTTTTTTCCCCCTAATAAATGAAATCAACATTTAAAAACTGCATTTTGTATTTACTTGAGTTATCTTCAAAATGTTTCAATTTATTTGATGATCTGAATCGTCTGAAGTGTGAGACGGCAGTAGTATAATACTTTTTTCACAGCACTGTAAATCTGCGGATCATAGGACCATGGGAACATACAGTAGGTACACTCCGATTAATATCACTTTTCAGTCGATGTGAGGTTGCCGTCATTTAGGGTTTTCAAGAATCTGTTCCTCTTAAACTCCTAGGTGGTCAAATTTACTTTTGGTACCTTCAGTCAGTTTGGTAATAAACAGTTGTGCTGATTTATTAAGCAGAAAACATCATCAGACCAAAAAGAGAAAGAGGAGAAGCAGAAGAGAATTTGCTCGAGTCCTCTCTTGAGCCTACATGGCTATAAACCCAATGTTTACTAACGCTCTCCATCGTGCCTCGTCGTCCTCAGGAGCTGCATTAAAAAATGTTCCAAATATGGATTGTTTGACGTCTGTGCATCGTGAGACGCCTTTTGAAATCACATTCTGCTTTACTCAAGATGTTTAATTGCTAATGCAGCTCCATTGCTGTCATTAATATCCAACATATAAAAGGATAAAAGTGCTTAAAGCTACCAGATGTTGGATCGCAAGATTAAACTGGTAATCAGCAACGATTCCAGATTTGTCACACCCTTGGTTTCCACATTGTTCCCCTGTATTGTTCCTTTTAATCTGACAACTACACTGCCAAAACAAAAAGTAATGGTTGCAGAGGTGTAAATTATTGGCTGTTAGCAAGAATTATTATTTTTTTTTTGTTAAATAAACATTAAAATGAACTGTCCAGCGCATTATTAAAATCTGGAATATTTCTGGAAATAATGTGATTGGAAAAAAATTAATGGACATGATCAGAGATCATTTACTGAAGTTGCATTGTATAAAATCGACAAATCACAGCATTGATGATATATTAAAATCAAGAGCGTTTCCACACACAATGTTTCTGTTCATTCATTTATTCATCTTTTATGCCGCTCACCCCATACAGGGTTTGCAGGGGGCCTGGAGCCTACCCTAGGAGACTTCGGGTACGAGGCGGGATGCACCCTGGACATGGTGCCAATCTATTGCAGGACACACAAATACATTATGGGCATTTTGGGAATGCCAATCAGCCTAATCTGCATGTCTTTGGACTGTGAGAGGAAACCGCCGTTCCTGCAACGGAAACTCCACACACACAGACAGGAATCGGACCCTCAACCCCGGAGGTGCAAGGCCACAGCGATAACCACTACGCCATCATACCACCCAATATTTTTGTGCTAAAGATCATGCCTCGTGGTCTGATGAGTCCAGACTGACCCTGTTCCAGAGCGATGGGCGTGTCAGGGTAAGAAGGGAAACGCGTTAAGCATAGTACCCACTATACAAGCCTCTGGAGAGAAAATAAAGTCAGCTGATGACCTGAATGTACTGAATGACATCAATGAGGTTTTTTTCCTAATGGCATGAGTACTGTATGTTCCAGGACTCCGATTGTGAAAGTGTTGTTCTGGGAGCATAAAGAATCATTGTCATGCATGAACAAGAAACAAGGCACCAGTTTGTGTGCGTTAAATCTAAAAGCAGGATATTAGAATGTGTGCGACGTACAGTACCTATTCCTGATAATGTGATTTTTTTTTTTGGATGGGGATGTTTAGGAGTAAGTAGGATCGAGTGTTAATAGCTGCTGTAATATACAACATTCAATTAAAAGGGGATAAAATGTATGGTGCATCGATTTAAAATGTTACTATGGTATGTACAAGGAATAGAAATCTTTTAATAAGCGTTTTAATTTTGATTTGGGATTGTAAGAGTAACATTTCCTATAACTGCACATCCTATTGTTATTCATACCTAACGTAGAAGTGTTATAGGAACGACCGACCTGACTAGTCCTTGTGTTAAACCAATGTGTTTATCTGATCGGTGATGTCCATAAACTGTGGTATTATGCAGTTCGATCCAATCTGAGAGACAGAAGCAAAATTGGCCTCTTTTTTTTTTTTTAAATGTCATTTGACGAGCAAAATATGGTGTTGTTTATTACAGACTGGCAGTTTGAATCATTAAAACTAGTTATTACTAGCGAGCGGTGTGTTGTGTTCACTGTTGGTGACATTAGCTCAGGGATAAAAAGGCAGCGTGTCCTTTCCAGCGTTGCGGTGCTGCACTAGGCGGGGGGGGCCTGTAACAGCGGGAGCTCTTCGGACTCGGCTGAATAATTCATGTAGTCGCCTTTTAATGCGTACCGTCATCCTGAGCTTTTTGTGCTTTCATTAAAGAGTAAAGAAGGCACTATCCTGTTCACATAAACCCACACACACACACACACAGGCGCGCACTCTTCTCTGTTATCCTGTTTACCACAATTAGCCCCGAGTCATTTGTTAACCTGTGGGAGACTAGCAGGGTTGTAAATGCGGGAAATGGAGAAGAGCTGCAGATGAGGCCATGCTTTTAAAACGTGCCTCGTCACTGCAGCCTGTCAGTGTGTGTTAGCGCTCCTGGGGTGTGAATTAGCACAATTAGCTTGAAGCACACCTACACACAGCACAGGAAGTGGGGCTATTAGTTTGTTTTTTGTTTTTTTTTCAGTATGCATTTTATTTATTTGCTGAAATAAAATGGTCAAGGGATAGTTTTGCAGATGCATAATAAAGTCAGACTGTGGAGGGATTTGTGTTTATTTAGCCAACAGGGAATTAATGAGGTCAGGGTGTGGTGTGTGTGTGTGTGTGTGTGTGTGTATGCTGGACACTTCAACCTTGGCAAAACCTTGTGTTCAAGGAGCATGTGTTCAAGGTATCCAAAGACATTTTAGACTATTTAGTTTGGGAGAGACCTTCACTGTTTGCATGGAAGAAGATGATGACTTTTATTTGTCACATACACGCTGCAGAAGGGTGAAATACTTTTTTGTCACATTTCCCAAATAGGAAGCTGGGCTCAACTATGATACGGCATCCTGGATGGGTTAATGTTTTCATCATTGAGTTTTTGGAGACCTTTGAAGACGGTACACAAAGCAAACATCATCCATTGAAAGTGCTTATTATATAAAGGGACAAATAACAGACCTACAGTATAAGCTTTTAATGGAAGGACAAGTCTTTTCCATCCATCACGCTAGCTTTTGGAAAAACAGACTAATTCATAAATAGTGGTGTCTCTCTGTGTGTTCAAGTCAAACCAGGACTTGTAGTAAAATCTCCCTTTATTTCTCCTTATAATCGCCTGCTACTCTAATGCACTTATCCCAATGTTTCACTCGTGCTTGAATACCATTAAAGTAGAAAGGTTTCTCGGTACACCGGAGCCATGATTAAACTGCCTGCTTTACGTCTAAAACGCTGGCCTCCCAGGAACTCCTTTGATGGCCCATAAAAGTGGAAAAACTTGGAGTGAGGTCAGGACTATACAGGGGATGTGGCTATAACTCCCAGCCGAGGTTCTGTGACGTGCAAGTGGTGTTTGGGAATGACTTTTGGTGACAAGGTGTCTGTCGATTTCCAAGGATCAGGCGTTCCACTCGCTGAACGTTTACAGGAACGACGGCACTCTGGCTGGGATCGTCATTCACGGATGTACATGTTTCTTTTTCTTTTTTTTTTTCTTTTTACTATCTTTCTGTCACAGCAGATGAACCATCATCAGCCTCCTTTAGGAAACCTCCAGGTTCTAATTGACCCCCTGCTTGGTCTGGTCGCCGTGGCAACACGTCGGTGTCCTCTGTGTGATGCTGGAAGATGGAGTGAGTATGAGTCATTAGCCCATGTGACCTGGCTCAGCCAATCAGAGGCTCGGCTTGGCCTCCCCAGGCTCAGAGAGACCACCGGTGTTAAACCCCTCATAAAGCTGATGGAGAGACTTTACTCTCCTAAGAGCTCCATCCTGCACGAGTGCACACGAACACACACACACTCGACTTTTACAGCCCGTCTGATGTCGTGTGTGAGGTCATGCAGTGGGATGTAGGCAGTTTAGCTGTGAAGGGGCAGATTAACTTTAAGGGTTTTAAGGGTTTTTTTCAGATCTGGAAAAAATGTGTTTTAGTAACGTTTTGAAATAGTAATTATTATTATTATTATTTTTTTTAAAGCATAAAAAAAACAGACTAAATGGCGTTCATGTGTCAAACTATATATATGTAACAAAAGAAAATTTTTATTTCTAAAGAACTCATGTAAGAGAAATGCTTTAATAGTTTATAACAAAAATAATAATGATCATCATCTACAATTGCTACAGAATAATTAATATGAATTATTACAGTATTATTATTTTTTTTATTTTGGGACATTATTATTAATATAATATATTAGTATAATCGTATATTTTGTATTATATTATATTATTTCATATCATATCATTTAGAAATAAATATGAATAATATAATATACATAAAACTACTCTATTTTCTCTAAAATCTCTATTTTTGTGTATGCATTTATATTACTTTATACAGTATGTATATCTTGATATACATTGGTACATTTGTAAACATCTACATTTATTTTTATGTACAATAACTAATGGAAAAAGTTTATATATTAAAATTAAATATAAAATATTCCAATCGTGATCTAATTTAAATAAATAACCTATAAAATATACACAGAATTTAGACTTTTGAAATAAGGAGGCAATTTTTATGGAAGGAAGAGAAAAGAAAGAGGGAAGGAATGGAAAGGGAGAAAAAAAATAAAAGAAATAAAGAATTAAAGACAAAAATGAAGGAAAGAGAAAGAATGAAGGGGAAAAAAGAAGGGGAAGGAAACTAAAGAAAGGAAGGAGATTAGAGTTTCTGAGTAGAGTATATTCAAAAGAAACAGAAACAAGTGATGTTCATCATTGTTTTATTTCTGTTTGATGATGATAAAATAAAGCAGGACTTGTACAGTCGTGGATGGAGGACGTGTGTGTGTGTCAGTCATGCTCAATTGCAAACAGGTGTGTGCTCTGTCAGGACCTACTGTACTTCTGTTCCTGTCGTGTTCATAATCTCAGACTTTAGTCTCTAAACTGCAGTTCTTCATATAAATACACATCTTCTATCCTCATTTGACAGGCTCCAGGAGTGTAACGTTGGTTTCAAGACCAACTTTAAATAGAAATAGTTAAACTTGCCTGATCATGTGGCACAGTTATAGATCGAAATTCCATCATTAAAAATAATTATATCATGTGCACTAAGCAGTGTCTCCAGAGGCTTGTACAGTGGACACTATGCATGACGGGTGCATCGCTTCACAAGCTTCCCTTCTCACGCAGACTCACCTATCACTCTGGAATAGGCTCAATCTGACTCATCAGACCACATGACCAGTGTTAAGATCAAGGGTGGTTTCAGTTGGTCAGGTCTAGACTCAGCAACGTCATGTGACAATAAAATGAAGTCAGCCGACGACATGAAAGTACTAAAGTGGGCAGGTTATCACATCTATGGAGTTCCTTTTTTTGACTGATGGCACGAGGAATATTCCAGGATTATGGGATCGTGGTTCTGGGAGCACGAGGAATCATTTTTAATCAATGCCAAAGGTGTTCAAATAAAATATTAGAGTGTGCTATTTATTTATTTGTTTGTTTATTGGCCCAGCAGTAGGTGGCACGGTTGCATAGTGGTTAGCACTGTCGGCTTGTACCTCCAGGGTCTGGGTTTGATTCCCGCCTTGGGGGTTGAGTTTGCATCTTCTCCCTGAGCTTGGTGGGTTTCCTCTGAGTACTCCGGTTTCCTCCCACAGTCCAAAGACATGCAGATTTGCCTAATTGGCGTTCCCAATTTGCTCTTAGTGTGTGAGTGTGTTTAGCTGTGTGTGCCCTGCGATGAATTGGCACGCCATCCAGGATGTACCCCACCTCATACCCTACTGTAAGTCTCTTGGGATAGGATCCAGGCCCTCCGTGACCCTATATACAGGATAAAGCGGTGTCGACGATGAATGAACAAGTGAGCGAGTAAGGGGTCAGGCTGAACAGTTTCATCTGAAACTCAACTCATTAAAGGTGCCTTTAGCGCCCGAGACGCACTTCCTGTTCCATTTTCGCTTCCCCCTTCAGCTTGTCCTTAAAAGTGCTATAATGCATTTCCCAGTATGGAGGTGTAATATATATACTGATGGTCCCCCGAGGCCAAACCACCACTTCTCAGCACTGACGGTTATGATGGCAGAAGATTCCACAAAGTGTGTGTGTGTGTGTGTGGGAGCAGCTTTTAGAGAGCCATACACACCTTTATGAAGTGAGAAGAGACTACAGAGTGACCTCAAAGTAATTGGATGGATTTGACTGGTGCTAAGCTGTTGCTAGGCTGTGTGTGTGTGTGTGTGTGTGTGTGTGTGTGTGTGTGTGTGTGTGTGTGTGTGGTGCCTCCCTCCCCCTCTGTCCAGAAAGATGTCAATTCATCCTTCCGGCAGAAAACTGCTGAAGGATCAATAAGGTTTTGTGGAGACTTAGACTTATTTATTTGTGTCTGTTTAGTTTTTTGTTTTTTTTATGTTCTATTTTAAAACATCACGTCATGTCCTGTAAAGTCATTTTGCATCACGTCATGTATCGAGTCATAATTGATCGCGTCATGTCATGCTGTATTAATTCATATTGTGTTGTATTAAGTCATTGTATTGTGTAATGTAGGTCATTTCATATCAAGTCATATTTTATTCCTTCATGTCAAGTCAATGTATCATGTGCCAATGTATCAATAAGCCTATGATATTCCATGATATCCGCTGTCTTACACACACCATGCTATAGTGTTAGAGACAAAATCAAACAAATCACAGGTTTAACAGGGAACCATACTAACATCAGGGCTCGTATCGCTTTATCTTGTCTAGTTGTAATGTCCGTATGTGATAGCGTGATTGTTTTATCCCCGTCACTCCATCACAGTGTGTTAGAGGAACAAGAAATTCTATTTTCTCATCCAGGAAACAGATAACTCGCATTGCTCCTGTGGGAAAACCTCTTCTATTGACTTATGCTCTTCTCCAGCCTGTAAAGTTCATAAAGACACTGATCTTCATTAGACATACCCCCCCCTCCTTCTGTTAAACCCCCCCATGTGAGAGCTTTGAGATAAGTAACTTCATTTGTTTTTCACCACTAGGACCAAGCTCTTGTTCGGACTTTGTTCTTTCGTACTGTAGATCTCGCTGTGCCTTTGAACACGCCGGCCTGAGGAGACCGCCGGGCCGCATGCGGGACCTCTTTAGAGTGGCGCAAAGCGGATCCATTGTGTGAGAGTAACTCGCTAAACAGTGACGAATCCCATGAGCCATCTTAAGCAAACAAATGAATAGCGTCTTATTTATCAAGTGAGTGAGGGAAATTAATAACAAGCTGAGTTGCACAAAACTGTCATAATAATAATATTAATAATGGAGAGCTTTGCTATTTGCAGCAGTAACATAGCAAATGTCACTCAGCCAGACTAAATTAAAGACTATAAGGCAGAATCCAATCCAAACATGGGACCCTTACTGACTTGTGGCCCAGGCCACAAATGAAGCGTATACGATACAACCATCTCAGAGCCTGTTTTTGATGAGACCACGCTCAAACCCTGGCGTTAAATATAAAGCTGTGCAACTCAACCATATGTGATGAGAAAAGCATATGAGGCAATATAACAGACCCTGGGGTGGGCTGATATTCCTTCTTTCCCCTACTCCTATCCCAGCTGGTCTCCTCCCTTCCCCCTGCTCAGGATATTGTATTAGAAACCGCGGCGTGAGAATGCGTGAGGGGGTGACGGCTTGTCCTCAATCCATAATGCTCAGAACTCTAACGGCCAAAACACAGTACTGGCGCCGATTTTTTTTAATTATTTTTTTTATGTTATGCATATAATACAGAAAATGCCAAAAAATCTAATTTGGAAGTTTATGTAACATGGAAGTGACCAATCTTGCTTCCTTAAAAATTTCAAGTTGCTAACTTCAGCTATTTTAAGGAGAGATAGAAAATTTTCCATTTTTCAGCATTATACTGTCTCACTTCAAACGATAATCATTTAAAATACAAATTATTTGTATTTATTTATAAGCATTGATAAAATTGGAATAAGCTTCTAGAAGCATAGGACCTTTAAAATTGTTGTTTTCTTCCCCCAAGTTACTAACAGCTGAGGGTTTGTTTAAATGCTCCAAATTAGACACACGCCTTAAGTTATGTGGCCACAAACCATAGAAAAGTATACTTTATTCAGTTAAAATTGCTGTTTGTAATCTGCCTAATGATTATTGTAAACACATATACGGTACCATTAAGATTCCAGGGCTACCTCAGTGCTTTGCATGAGAGATTGTTTTTTGGTAAGAGCAAAAAGCAAAACAAAACAAAACTGTAGTGTCTGTAACCATGTCAAATTCATGTTGCAATATCTTAACAATTTGCATTTTAGAATAATACATTATTTCAGGTTTATGTCTTTTCATCTGAATTAAAATCAGTGAAATATTTGAAAAAAAAAAATAAAAAAAGGTTACGGACACTACATAAAAGGGCATGAAATTGTGTTTTAATTTTTTATCTGATCTTTTTCATCTTTTATCTGATCTTTTATCAGATCTTTTTATCTGATAAAAATATAAATGTGTATGCATATTTACAAAAAAAAAAAAAAGAAGCGTTGATCTGGAGAAGTTTTATATAAAAATAAGTATGAAAAATGGTGTTATACTGTATGATCCTATACAGGAAATTATACTGTAGGTGAACTTTTTGCCACCAATATCATGTTTTGATATCATGTCCCCCCCAAACACATAATACTGTAAATGCCAAGTCTTGGATGAGTCGCGTCCCAGGTTTGGTTCTAATCCTAAATCTGATTCCTTTTCCTTTCCTCCCACGTGACACAAGGAAGCCGTGATGCTGGAAGAGTTGTTCTGTACGTGTATGTGGATGCGGTTTGGGACGGAGAACTGAACTGAGGAAGTCGGGGGGAGAGAGAACACGCGCCTGGCTGCGCGCGGCTCCTTTAAGGCGCACGAGGAACAGAGGACAAGAGTAAAGAGCCTCTCTCTCTCTCTCTCTCTCTCTCTCTCTCTCATATCCCTCCCTCCCT
>JAOVVB010000023.1:13740297-13750849 GCA_028570985.1 Heterobranchus longifilis | reverse complement strand
AGATGGGGCATGAGGCTGATACTGGAACATGGGCTGCTGTAGTGTCTCTTTAATTTGGGCTATTTCTGCACTAAGGCTCTTTAGTGAAGCTACACCTGTCTTAAGTTCGGCTAATTCTGTCATCAATTTAGCCGGTACCTTTGCCTTAGCCTCCTTTGATAGACACTTAGGAGATGGAATTTCCTCTAGCAGAACTACACTTGCAGCTAGGTAAGTAGCTAACTGTGTGGTGCTAAGTTTCTTTTTATTCCTCCTTTCTACTTCATTAGCGCAGGCAATATTTAACCTCTCTTATAGGAGCTCATCTGAAGTCCCAATATTTAACAGGGAGCACAGTTAGTACTGTGTGTAGGCACATATGCTGGACTAGAACTGGGTTGCACTTGAGCCCTGACTCTTGTGATGCAAACAGCACTTTTTGCCTTAAATACAAAACCCTCATTAGAAAACCTTGGGGAGTCTCTCTATGTTGTACTTCTGAAGCAAGATGTTTATAAAGTTCTGTGGCATTTTTTTTCTTGGAAGTGTGAGTGCAAGATGTGTCTGAGTGTGGGGAGGTTAAGGTGAGGTTTTCCTTCTAAGTAGTGATTACAGCGTCGACTATTTTAATCTCAGATTAACCTCTGCTTAGTCCATTCTGACTATCTGATCATCTGATGAGCCAGGCTGGAGAATATCAGTTTATCTTTTGTGGGCTCACCCATTTGCCCTGAAATTTTGAGATCCCTATGCCAATATGGACTTGGCTGCTGTAGCTGTTTGTGCTTACATGCTTATTTCAGGACTGGCAGTGGTGTGGGGTCTGTTAGGATCAGAGAGGTTTACTCTAGCTTCTTTAATTCCCAATTCCTCTTGTTGGTTTATAGTTCTTAGACCCTCTATTACTTTAATTGATGCTGCTTTTTCAACATTTTGTTCAGTATTTACTTTTTTCATCACAGCCACCACTGACCATATCTGCAGTTTTGTTTCTCAACAGCAACCATTCTGACATACCTTCATCTTCTAACTCTGTCACCTCCTCGCTTTTCAAGACTTCATAATATGAGTCACCAAATACCGTATATGCGTGATTTTATTTTAACTTCTACTCTTTGTTTACCTGATACGTTGAGAAGGTCACAGATCCCCAGTAAGCTGTCTTTGCTCAGTGTATGTAGTTCTCCTACTACCTCTTCTTGTATCTCTTCCAGATTTGTCATGTTGACAAGATGGCAGGAACCTTTCCTATGCAGAAGTTGACTCTGAAGTAGATGGTCTTTACACTTCCTGATGATCTCTGTCTGGTGACAAGCACTCAACCAGCAAACTCCAGTATTCCTTGAACAACAACTCCTTCCTTGCCACAGCCCACCTGGGTTGTAGTATAGGGGGTTAAGCTGGCTCAGACCTCAGTAACCAATTTATGGATGCCATACATCTGAACAGTATTCCCAGTGGTGCTTCCAAAATGTTGTGACCCTGAAAAATGGGGAGAAATAAATATGAGAGTGATATATGGTGTTTAACTTTTTTTCTTTCATTGTCTAATCGCCTTGCGAAGGGGTATTTTAGCAAAGAAATTACAGAATTTCCTCTCAAATTTAGCTGGTTTCCACATCAATTACTTTATCAATACATTAACTAACAATCTGATGACCGTTAATAAGACTCGTTGAGAATGGTCCAATCATATGAGCCCAAATATTTAAAAACAATATTGATTCGCTAAGAACAAAAGTGGGAGGGTTTGGGGCGCACAGTGCTGCGCCCCAAGGATGATTTGAAAAGATCTAATTAGAGCTCAGCCTCAAGTCACATGCTTTTCAAAAATTTACGTGCCTGCATCGACACTCGTTTGTCCGGCGCCCCACATACACGAACACAAATTAACATAATACAGTTTAGTTTTTTTTTTTTATTGTAAACAAATTATATTAAGAAATACAGCGGAATAGTGTGACTAAATGACTTCATTACATTATTAAAGTAAATAATTATTATGTTAAATAATTACATGTTAAACTAGCATTCTTCTCTGCCTAACTTTAAGGGGTCGGCGCCCCAGCGCCCTTTATTGACCTTTTTGACCCTGTATTGTCTCATCACTGTATTGTGCTTGAAGTCTTCTGTAAATTCGCTCAGTTTTACGTTTTAAGTTTTTTTTTACTTGTTTTTTAAACACAGTTTTTAACTGGAGCCCATTCTTTTTCTTTTTTTTTTCTTCCTAAAATAAAAGGTGTTCAAAAACCCTTATAAGTGAAATAACTTAACATTTTGCCCATTATTGTGGTCCTCAGTATCTCCGCTCTGCAGTGGCTGTGTAACGCGGATAAGAAGACACACAGTCCTCCTAAGAGACTCCACACCTTCTTCAGCACACTCTACTCCTCTCTGGTAGGAACGTCACACAGATAACGCATTATAGAGATCCATTATTGATTTGGAATAATGTTCCACCATTTCTGTTTTATTTATTTATTCATTTTTAGACGAGAGGTGCCCGTGCCGTTTTCCAGATTTATCCGGAAAATTCCGAACAGGTGAGCTACCCTGACCTCTGCGATAAATCTAACCTGTTTGACTTTTTCATTAAGACTTTTTTCTAGAGGAAACTAACCAGCAGTGTTAATGTTTATAATAAAAAAAGATTTTTATACTTTTTAATCTTAAGTGGGAACGAGGACATGTTATTAGCACAGGGTTAACCGTACAATCTGGTTCCAGCTGGAGTTGATCACAGCCCAGGCCATGAGGGCAGGCTTCACCGGAGGCATCGTGGTCGACTACCCCAACAGCAGCAAAGCCAAAAAGTATGTGCTCCCTATATTAAAAATTCACTTTGTTTCGTCATATCTGCGCATATTTTTAATAAACTGATGATCTCCTGCTCACTTCTGGAAGGTTCTTCCTCTGCCTGTTCGCTGGTGTGTCTGGTGTCTTGCCCAAGGTAGTGTTTACAGTAACAGTACAGTAACATAATTCACAAAAGATTGAGTAAAAAGTTTTGATTAAAATATTAAGACGCAGTTGTTTTGTTGTCTTAAAGGGTTTAGGGACGGAGACCGTTGAGAGAAATGTTTCAAATCAAGCGCAGTTCACAGGACAGAGGTAAGAAGGTCGTATTTCATCCTATAGAGTCTGTAGAAGTGAAATTCACTCTGTTTAATTCTTGGGTAGAAACACATTTGCCTTAAAAAAATGTAACAAAAAAATATTTTAACATATTAAAAACATATTAACTGATAAAATTAGTTTTGCATCATATTTTTCTGTAGCACATGTTTATCAATTAACTTCTTAACCACAAGAGGGTGCACTTGCAGTTCAGGTGATGCCTCGTATTAGACATTGTATTTTTAGTCTAGCGGTATTTTCACCGGCCGTTTTTTCTTCTGTTTGTGTAAACTATTTTTGCTTAATTGATTTGTCTTGCATGACTAATTTGTTGGGATTATGCTGCTAGACCTGTTTAAGTAAAACTAAACTAAATAAGGAAAAACATACGTTTTGTCATTAATTGTTAATGATTAATTATTTATTAATTTGCAACCCTAATTAAGATTCAGATTAGCAAAGCTATTCATGCTAAACTGTGTTAAAATCACACAGCATAAATAATTGGTATTAAATTGATTATTTGCATTACATAATGTTGGGTCCTGGGGCAAAATCATTAACCCTTTACCCCATACAACCCAGCTACTGCATGCACTGCCGGTCCCAAGTGCAGTTGGAAAATGGGAGGGTTGTGACAGGACACATTATTTCAAATGTTCATAAATTTTTCTAAATTGGTTAGTTTTCCATTTTGTATTAAATCATACTGTACATTTGATGCATATTGATGTAGACAAGAGAATTTAGTATTGGCACTCCACTTAATCAGAGGTCTTGTCCATGGCTCAGTGCAGGCTTCAGTTCTCTCCTGTCCTGAATGGACGTGGACCAACAGAGACAGAGGGCAGTAGTTCTGTCTGACTCGAGCCTCGTCATGACAGTTTTTCCTCCCTCTGACACGAACGCAAATATTGTTTCGAAGACTGTTATTGTGGGAACCGGTCAGTTAAATAACTCCTTGTTTGTGTTGTTTTGTCAAATTAAAGATCTCGCTTCAAAAACTTGAAAGGCAAGTCCCTGAAAAAGGGCAAGGACTGGGTCAAGGAGAAGAAGGAGAGGAGGCGAAGGCAGGGCAAGTACGTATCTCTGGTATCTTTCATGCATTTTACTGCGAAGGAGACAATATCTGGGGAAAATCTGTAGAAAGACGACAATGAAAAATATAGTGTCTTTGTTGTACATGTGTTTCAGGTCCACTTAGAGTTGAGTGTCGAGCTGCGATTTTTTTTTTTCTTCCCTTTATTAGTCTACTCGTCTGTCATTGACTGTTTGCCTGTCTATATCTTTATCTATCTACGTATCTTGTAAAGCAGTTTAGAGCTGTGGCTTGACCCTTCACCTTATGATGCCTAACGTCATATTTTTCTCCCCTTTAAATTGTCACCACTGTCTTAATTACACGTAATTATTCTAGTCCTACTCTAAACTGAAATAGCTCAGATGTGCTCCTCCTTATATTTATTAATATTAATGATGTCGTTTCAGGGAGGTGAGAGCAGATACGAAATACACAGGCCGCAACAGGAGACCTCGCTTCTGAAGACTGTCGTGACCGATGGTTTCCATCAGGCTTTGTCTTTGCCTGCTCAGATGGACATTACAGACTAAACAAGATTCCCGACGATGTGGACTTGAGCAGTGTGGATTATTCTCTTTTCTGAACAGGCGCTGTACTGTATGATGAAATATGGCTAAAACGAATGGGAGACATGACTGCCGTGGGAATATAACATGGTTATAGAGAGCAAAATATTTCTTACTCACTGTGCTAAAACAAAACTGTTATTAAATAAAATCGCCTCCCTTTCTTCAGTATTTATATTGGAATACTATTAAAAGGATAAAGCAAGGCAAAATGCTTAATGAATGCTAATTATCAATGATTACTGATCAGAGTTTGTGTTGCATTTTTGAGTGAATGTGATTATATTGCATTTTTTTCTGATTTATTGCGAGCCTCTTCATGTATCAAGAAACCAAAATAACAGCTGCGTGATAATAAAATTACAATTTTCATCTAGGAATCCATTTCCAGGTTCTGTGGTTTGATCCTGAGCCTGGGGATCTGTTCCACCCCACGTCAGTGTGGGTTTCCTACTTGCTAAGTGGATTGGAGGCGCTAAATTGACCACCATTGAAAGTGAGTGTGTGGGGTATCTGTTGATGGACTGATGTCTTGTTTAACGGGGTATTTCCAGGCTAGGATTTCTGGGATGGGCTCTGAATTTAGGACAAAGAGGTTAATTAATATGCATTGATGAATGAATGGCACGGTGGCTTAGCACTGTCAACCTTGCACCTCAAGTCTCTGGGTTCGATTCCTGCCTCGGGTCTGTGTGCATGGTGTTTGCATGTTTCCTCCGGATACTCCGGTTTCCTCCAACTGTCCAAAGACATGCAGATTAGGCTAATTGTCATTCCCAAATTGCCCCGTAGTGCGTGAATGCGTGTTTGAAAGTGTGTGCCCTCCGATGGATTGGCATCGTGTCCAGGGTGTACCTCGCCTTGTGCCCTAAGTCTCCTGGGATAGGCTCCAGGCCCCCTATACAGGATAAAGCAGTATAGACAAGAAGGATGATGAATGAACGAACTTCTTAAAGAGCATTAATATAGCCTCCAGCAGAGGGCGCTCTAAATACTAGATACTCGTATACAATGGTCTGTACCAAAATAGTGGAACATTAGATCACTTATAATAGTGATAATTAGGCTGAGAATTGATTATTATGATTATTGTTATTATTTAAAAATGGATGGATGGGTTGGGATAGAGATAGTTAGATAGAATCTAGAGAATTATACAAGACATATTTGAATTATAATTATATAATTATAATGATGCAAGTGCATAAATCACTTTTTATGAAAAAAAATAATAGTGGAAATAAATATTAAATTATTACATTATTTTGTAATAAGTCCATAATTTTTTTATGTAAACCAACTAGTTTCCTTAAAGACATTTTTGACATTTCTAATAAAATCACTCACCCACTCATTGTCTATACCATGCTTTCCTGGACCCTATCCATTCAGGCTGGGTACAACCTAGACAGGTTACCAATCCATTGCAGGGCAAAGACATGCGCTTTTCTCACCAAGCATGGGGAGAACATGCAAACTCCGTGCACACAAAACCTGAGGGGGGGAATTGAACCCGGACCCTGGAGGTGCATGGTAACAGTGCTAACCACTAAGCCACCATGACTCCCTAATAAAATCACTCACAAAATTGTCTATTCCGCTTTATCCTGTATACAGGGTCGCAGGGGGCCTGAAGTTTATCCCATTAGACTTAGGGCATGAGGTGGGGTACATCCTGGACAGGGTGCCAATCCATCGCTTAGCCTAATTTGCATGTCTTCGGACTGTGGGAGGAAACCGGGGTACCCGAAGGAAACCCACCAAGCACGGGGAGAACATGCAAACACGATGCACACAGACCCCAAGGCGGGAATCGAACCCTCGACCCTGGAGGTGCGAGGCAAAGATGCATTTTATTTAAAGTAATAAAGCAACTTGTTTGCTGAAGGAAACAAAAAGCAAAAAGGTTCCTGAAACAAATGCACCCAAAATGTTCTGCCAAAACTCTTTTTTTGGAACGTTGGTGTATTTATGTAGTAAATTTAATATTAATATTTAATGTTAATTAAAGGTAGTAAGTATTTTTAAACAGTGGCTTGCGCTCATGACTACCTCATACATCAATCAAACATCAAACGCTGAACATCAAACAGTTCGGCGGCGGATGACGTGTGTGTTTGGGGGGGGGGGATAAAAGCGCTGGGCGTGTCCCTGTAATCTACATCCAAGTTGTCACGTGACCGCACTGAATAAGACCCTAAAATAATCCGGCACCTGTGTGTATGACACGCGCTGTTCCCGCCTTCATTTAGAAGCGAAGCAGAAACGAAAAAATAAAGAAAGAAAAAAAAGAAAAGAAATAAAAGAAATCACGCGCTCTGGTTGGGCGAGGGATGCGCGCGCCACCCTGCTGCACGCGCCCACTCGTTACGCTCTTTAGCACAGAATTAATTTCTGCCAGAAAAAACGCGCGCGCGCTGATTCGGGTTTTGGTTGGGGATTGCGCGCGCGCGTGTGTGTGTGAGGGTCGCCACGGAAGAGTGCAGGAAACATGAAGGACCGCACGCTCGAGCTGAGGCATGTAAGTAAGAGCGTTATGCTTTCACATCACTTTTATTTATTTGTTTGTTTATTTATTATTGTTTTATTGTTGTTGTTGTTCTCAAGTTGCGCGCTCGAGCTGCTGAGCGCAAGCGGTGTCAGTCAAGTAAAAAAAAAAACTGATGCAAAGCAAATTCACATCACCTGTCTGTTTATAATAAAATTAAATATCTGATATAACGTACTGTTATAATAACTCACCTGTTTACTTATAATGAAATAGCTGATTGATGTTAAGGAGAGCGTGAGACATGACAGATGCATGCTTGCGTTTTGCATAATTACGCCCGCTTTTTACACGTTTTCTTCATAGTCTGGTGAAATATCACGCCTCTATAAATGCAAACAAATAATTATTATGATAATTATAATAAAGTCGCGCCCCAGACATGTGGAATAGCCGTCGCATGTAAAACTGCTTGCCAAATCCGATAAAGCTCTAAAGATGCACCGATTGAGGCGCGCAGCCGCTCAGCGCGTGAAGATCTAAATTAGGAAAGTGACCCCGGTCACTCTTGGGTTGCGCGCGCTCCGTATTCTGGGCGTTTTATTGAAATTACCGGGCTGCGCTCTGAGAGACCCAGGGACCGTGTGTAAAACAGAAAATCAATTTGGAAATGAGATTTGAGGTTTGGGGGTTGGCACAGAGGGTGGTGGCATTGCTGCCTTGGTGAATTGGTGAAATTTCTTGTAGGAATGTGTGAATGTGTGTGTGTGTGTGTGTGTGTGCGCGCACAGTGCCCTGAGATAGACCCGAGTCCCATCCAGGGTGTTCCTGAGATAGGTTCTGCATCTGCGGAAAATCTGAAAAGTGCTCATGCCATGATGGTTCCTGCTTCTATTTGAGTTTCTTCCAGGTTGTCCCATTTCTCAAAAACATCAGCAGGTCGATCAGCTATGGTAAAAAACAACAACAAACAAACAAAAAAAAACCCTTTACAAAGGAGCAAGTGCCCAAGCTAAGAAGTTGCTGCTCCCGCCGCCACAGCAGACCATCCGACCACAACTTGGCACAGGTTTTACACCGGATGTCCTTCCCGAAGCAACCCTCCCCATTTTAGCCAGGCTGGGGTTTGGAAACCTACTGTATCACTGAGCCACCAAAGTCCTGCTAATAAGCATTTCACATACTGTACTGTATTACTATGTACACAATTTGCAACGATCAATTTTGATCCCTGAGTCATAGACAATTTTTCGATTTAATTATACCTCTTGGTGTTTACTTAATGCCCGCAGATCTATCGATTCAAAATAGCTACCACTGAACTTAATATTTGTTTATATTGTTCCAATATCATTTTTAAATGCAGTTACAAATGGCATAAATGATACTATACTAAGGGTGTTCAAGTCAAACCAGGACTTTCGATTGCGCATAATAACAGAACAGAGTTATGAAAGTTTAAGAACTCCCTTTATTTCTCTATATAATCCCCTGCTACTCTAATGTACTTACCCCAGCGTTTCACTAGTGCTTGGATGCTGTTAAGGTAGAAAGTTTTTTCAGTACACCAGAGGCATGATCAGACTGCCTGTTTCACGTCTGAAAAGCTGGCCTCCCAGGGGGACTCCTTTACTAGCATTCCAAACATTTGGAAATGGCTTGGAGCGAGGTCATGACTGTATGGAGGATGTGGCAATAACTCCCAGCCGAGTTTCTGTAACGTGCAAATGGCTTTAATGAATGATTGTGTGTACAGTTCCCACAGAAAAATGCGTCTTTTCTGCAAGTTGACAAGTTCTCCTTCGATTTTTCAAGGATTTCAGGTGTTCCACTCGCTCATTATTCATGGGAACGACTGCAGTGGGCTCTGAGACACCACAGTCAGGATGTCATTCATGAACGTACAGCCTTCTTTAAAAAGTTTGCATCGCTCAAATGTTTTAAGAGTCTCATCACCGTACTGTGTTTGAAGTCTTCTGTATCAGTTTTATACTTTTATTTCATCATGCATCCCGGTTTGACTTGAACGCACCTCGTATAGTAGCTTTAATTGGAGTCTCGTTGGACAATTATTTGTTTCATTTGAATAATGTCAAGATAGTCTGAGATGATAGGAAAGAATAAGCAGCGTTTATTTTAGGAATTTTATAGTCACAGTTCAGTCGACTGCTACATCCACCTGCTGTGTCTAGACAGAAAAATGTTGCGCTGTTTTATGTACTGTACATGCTGTTACCTTATTTTATTTCGCATTAGCGCTCTTCCCCTAGACTGCTATATGTAATTCTTCATAAACTGGACTATGCTTGTGCCGGCTAGAATCCTGTTCTGCTAAAATAATCCACCAATCAGGAATGCAGCATCAGTTTTTTTTTTCCTCGTCTCTAGTATTGTAGGCTTATTTGAAAATCATTGACTCGTTCAGTGTCTGTTTGACCGAACAAATATCACGACCGAGAGTGGAGTTTTGTCTCAGCGATAAGGGGGCAGGAACAGGCCCGTCTCTGGCCTTTGGAAATTCAAACTCTGCTCTGTGGGAACCTGGCCACATATTGATTTTTTTAGGCATGACAGGGTGACTAATTCTCCTCATGGTCGGGGTTTGTTTTCATGCTATTGACTGTTTCAGGCAGAGCCTATTAGGTCTGTTTCTCCTCCAGACCGTATGTGTGTGTGTGTGCGTGTGTGTGCGTGTGTGTGTGTGTGTGCGTCTGCATTGGTGGGTGTGTGGTAGGTGGTAATGTGTAGGCTGTTAGAATCAGTATGACTTTTCACTTTCCTCGACTTATTGTGTGTGTGTGTGTGTGTGTGTGAGTGCGCTTACACGGGTCACCAAAGCATTAAATGACCTCAGATCGCCAAGGGAAAAAGAAAATGTTGTAGAGGGACTGTGAGCCGTAAATAATGAGTCAAAGGGGAACAAAACGGAGTAATTCGATGGTGGCGTCCTGGGTGAATCGTGCCGACCCTGACTCCTTCTTAGCATATTGTTCACTGTAATGTCACACATCTGTCCATTAACGGCTGAATAGGCACGAGTAGTGAAATGGACCGGCAGGTACAACAGGTGTTAGAGGTAAAATAAAATAGACTGTTTCCTTTTGAACGTCTATCTAGCACTTTCCCTGAGTTATTATCTATAATCACTCCTGTTATGTCACTCCCGTCATCGGGGACAGATAAAAAGCGGGTCACTTATGACAAAAAACTAAATCTTCATGGTTCACCCGCTCTCAACATCTATGCGGCTTTGTCCTGTATACACGGAGCCTATCTCAGGAGACTTAGGGCACGAGGCAGGGTACACCCTAGACAGGGTGC
>JAOVVB010000023.1:13705745-13717889 GCA_028570985.1 Heterobranchus longifilis | reverse complement strand
AAGCCGTTCGAAAAGATGCGGTCAGCTGGCGTCACGTGGTTCGGAGGAAACACGTGATAGTCTTCGGCCCTCCTGACTGAGTGGTAGGAGTAGCCTTAATGTGGGAGCGGATGTTTCCTCAGTATGTATTATACACGTCCTCACTTTGGGATTTTTCATCATAAGGTCATCACAGAGCTGCCATCTGTAGCATCTGCCCTTGAGCCCGGCAGGATCTTTACTTATAGAGCGTCAGAAAGGGTGTGTCAGACACGCGCGCACACACACGCAGACTTCATCAGACAAACGCACACACAGTTGTGCTTCCCTGCATGTGTCTACATGTCATCATTGACTGGACCATGCTTGCCACAAAAGATGCCACATTTATCCGTTAAAGAGCACTTCGTCTCCTCACTGGCGTCACACCAGAGACCGAAGCACGAGATAATGCATGGATGTGAGTGTGTAAGAATGTGCCATCAACGAGGGTCAAAGAGTGCAATTAAACTCCCCACTCATTCAAGGGCCTGTCAGTAATTAACAATTCAAGGGCAGATTGGACAGCGTGGCAGACAGCACACAGACCACACCAGCCCTTTGCCCTTGACTCTGACTCCCACCCCTGTGCCTCCAACTGCTATTTATAATAAGAATTTTAGAGTTTTTCTCTTTCTTCTCAGTCACACACTGAGGCAGATCAGACAAGGCAAGAGCTCGAGTGCTATTCCGTGTAAAAGGGTCAGTAATTAACGCTCATTTTGTGTTCATTGCCACCGAGAGACAGCAGCTCCTATTGTCGCCGGTGTATTAGTGAGGTAGAGCAATTGGCGCGATAGCCGACACAACACTTTCCTAAAAATATGCTACGACTATTACTGCTTTCAGAGCGGTGCATTGTGAATTGCTATGTAATCCCTCCAGCTCAGAGTTACTCACAGGGTCAGTTGCATAAATTACTGCGATAAGTTACCGCTTGTTCCAATATGAGCTCTCATTTATGCGGCAGGTGCTCGTTTTTAATACGTCTTAAATGTGAGGAGGACTACAGTGAAATGATATTTTATATAAAGAAAAACAAGCAAGCAAAAAAAAAAAATCACATGGTGTCTGTGTAATGGTTTAAATCAGGAATAAAACATGACAGTGTGTCTTTAATGCGGAGCAACACGAAGCAGTTGCAGTTTGACACTGACCACTTAACTGTGTAACTAACACCTCTTAAGGACTTCACTGATGTACAGTGCTGTAAAAAAGTATTTGCCCCTTCCTGATAAATTTTTTTTTTCTTTGCATATCTGACATTCAAAAATAATTTAAATGACACCTCGAGTAAATACGAAATACAGTTTTTAAAACGATGATTTCATTTATTAAGGGACAAAAGCTGTCCAAACCTACCTGCTGGCCCTATGTAAAAAAAAATACCTACAGTAAGTGAGCATTATTAATGTCAACCTGTAATGCAGATTTTACTTTTTAGTCATTTATAGACATTCAGATCCATATCCAGGGTGCATGTTCATGCAACAACAGCCAAAAAAAAGTGAGAAAAGCTTATCTTGCTTTTTGTCCTGCACATAAAAAAGCAGATTAGATTTCCCCCTAATGTGACCTCATATAAGAAGAGACCCTCCCCCGGGTTGTTGCTCAGCTCTGTTGTTTTCTGAAGGGGCGTGGCCCAGCAGTAGTTACATTTATATAGACACTGAAATGGCACGTTTGGAAGAGGAGTGAACCAGAGGGTGTTTGATATAGAAAAAAACAAAAAAACATTATCTGATGTACAGTATATTTAAGCTGGAGCATTAACAGACACACTTTGGAGGACCTCTGAGACCTGTGTTAACGTTTTAAAGAAATAGTAAAATATGAGACCTTTAAGGAATATAAACACAGCCCCGATGCAACCTCATGTAAACCAGTTAGATGATCATGATAATACTGTATATCTATATATAGACGAAAGTTTAAAGCCTTGTTCAGGACCCTCTTTCAAGTATACGAAAGAAACTTAACCATTTTTCTGTCTGAGCTTCTCACTTTAAATATTCTTCTGCATAAGTAGAAGATGAGAAATGGATCTTCAGCCATACAGTCACTTACCCGAGCAGTTACTGTAAAAGGGACTCATCTGATAAGACATGAAGTAGCTAAAAGGAGAAAAAAGAGAAAACAAACAATAGTTAAGGCAGATCAAGCTTTACATTTCAGCCACCACAAGAACAATTAGGATTGGAAACAATGAAAGCTGACATGTAGCGAGTGTGTGACTTTTTTAATGCCAGTTGGGGCTTCTGCTAACTCACTGAGAGTACCGTAGTGAACTCGCATCATTCAATGTCAGATTAAATCAGGAGGTTAAGGAGGCACTGGAGTAAGAAGTGGATCGATGAGGAGCGCAGGCGAAGGTTTTCATCTAGGCATGGTGTGCCGGTGTGTGTTTATTAGCTCAAGGGATACTAAAGCATCTATTTATTTATTTTTTGCTATTTTTGTCGATTTTTCCCCAATTCCTCCCAGTCACTAGGGGGCTCCCACATTAAGCTTCTACCACCATTCATTCGGGAGGGACGCAGACTATCACGTGATTCCTCCGACCCATGTGATGTCACCGACCATTTTTTTCAAACTGCTTGCTCACGTACGGTTGGGGGCGGAGTAACACACTCGGAGGACAGCGCTATCCGCTAACTCCGCTTACGTGAGCTCGCAGACGCCCCTGAATGGTTATTAATGTGGGAGCACGAGTACCTCTCATCCCTCCCCTCTGAGAAAGCTCGGCCAATCAGCCTCCGGCTGTGAGAGGTAACAGCATCACCCGGGGTTCGAACCAGCGATCTCCGGATGATAGGGTGAGCGCTTTACCACTGCGCCACTCGGAGACCCCTAAAGCATCTATTTTTAAACCTTTTTGCATCCTTTTAACTGTACAGAAGAAAAAAAATTATTGCCCCCTCAGGACAGATTTATTTATTTTTATTCCAATATAGGAATATTAATGTTATATAAATGTGTACAGTACAATAATAGTGCGATTCCTGAATCATTTCACTAATTCCACATTTTTATTACAAATATTCATTAGATTAAAGTTATTTATAGGATTATAAGCTTATTTATAGGCTATTTTGTTGAAGTGGATGTGGAGTAAAACCAGAGGGGAGGATTCTAGAGTCTATTGAGGGGAAAATGTACAGGTGACCTCTAAAACCTCTAAAGCGTTCTTAACCCTTGTCTTATAAAAGTAAATAAGTTTGTCAACCCCTCGGGAGCCCCTACTGGTCTTGGACCTCTCTAGGGCAGCTCTAACCTAAACCTGATGGATTTAAAAAAAAATAAAAAATCTAATTGAACCACTATGTTCCCTAAAAACTAAATCAAACACTGATTTAGATTTGCAGCACCGTCAGCATGGTGTGAATTCAGGGGACCTGGAGCCTATTCCAGGAGACTTTGGGCACAGGATGGGGCATACCCTGGGCAGAGTTGGATTCCAGGGCAAACACATTCACACTACAGGCAATTTTGGAGACCAAAGAACCCAGTGGAAAACCAGCATGCACGGGGAGAACATGCAAATGACCCTGGAGGTGCGAGGCCACAGTGATAACCACTACACCACTGTGCCATACCTATTTTGAACATCTGAACAAATTAAACAAAATTTAAACTGGATCCGCAGGGAATGATGAAGGAAAGATGAAATGCAATCTCTTGCAGAAGCAATAATATCCATTCTGCTTTATTCTTACATTCTGAAATTCTGAAAAGATTTTTTTTGCTCAAAACTTTCATCCATCCATCCAACCAACCAACTCTTGTCTGTACCACTTAGGGTTGTTGTGGACCTGGGGCAATGCTTTCAGGGAACCTGGGCACGAGTTGGGATGTACCCTGCCACCTTGCTTAAACGTTACTCCCTAAAATAAAAACAAAACAAAATAAACCCAGACAACTGAAATTAGATAAAAATTGTAACCAATTCCATTTGTCAATGTCTTTCCTCTGTACAATTTATTGTTCAGACAAAATAGACGAATTTGAATTTGGAACATAACCAGCGTTTACAGACCTGTTCTTGATTAAAATACTGTACACGTTGTTGGTGTCTGGTGCTAAAATATTGATATTCTACAAACTCATCAACTTAATGACCCAGAAAATGCATCCGCATTCTGGAGCTATTCGAGAACTTTGCGACACACCTCTGACTGGTGTTTGATAAACCAAGCTCCTAGCGGAAACAAGCCAATTATGAATGTATTAAAGATGCAGTAGGCAGGGTATTAAGGACAGAGCGGTTTTATATGGAAAAGTAGGAGAATGACAAAGAGGATGGGGGATGATAAATGTTGCAGGATTGCTGAGCGGGATTTTAACGTTTTAAAATAATTATGTAAGACAGTTGGGACATTACGGATCTCGGGAAAGAATGAATGTCTTTAATAAGGAGGAGAATCACCAAGGACCACCTAATACGATATTAATTCAATATCCAGTTGCAAATTTTATGTATAGTGAAAAGTATCATGATTTTATAAATATACGGAATCAATATTAAATTATTATTAAAATTGATGATACATGAACAAAAGAAGTGCAGAATTTTTTCCATTCTTTTTCATTGTTTAAAATGTTACGGTTTGCTAAATATTATGGCAACATGACATCTGTAGGTAAAGTTGTTAAAGACGCTTTAAATTCGTGCAGTGATGCCTGTTTTGGTAAATGCTTTTTTCTTTGGATTCTTGTTCTCGTTTCAATTTCTCTCCAGTCCAGTGGTCGCTGTCATTCTTTGGGTCAGTCTCGGCAGCCCACTAGGCAGCGGATTTTCTTCTTATCTGGGGAATTTTCTAGGTCTGTTTGTGTTTGTGCGTCTTAATCTCACTATTCCAGTCTCTTTTCATTGAAGAAGAAATGGCAGCCAGACTTGGCAGCTCATCAAGAACCAGCACCAGTGTTTCAACCTCTGTAGTACTGTAGTAGCACTGAGTGCAGACAAGCGTAAGATGTAAGATGTACAGTATTCTCAAACAGAAGTGTTAAGTGAAGTTTTTCTAATTCTGGAAGCACAGGCCACTTGTCACTTTAGTAACACTAATGATTCAATAACGTACATTGGTTCTCCTTGATATAAAAATGCACTGGTCATATACCCTTCTTACCAGTTTTGAACATTAACCATATACAGTATCGCAACTACTAGAAGACAGACAACCAAATAAATTTGAAATTTTTTATTTAGAACATTTTGCACAATTTGATTTGTTTAATACCAGGAATCCATGATGCGCCTCATGCTCATGAACCTCATTCCGCTCATTCCCATCGTCTCCCTGAAGCTGCGGTACTCCCCAGGCCTGAAGTACCACATCCTGCCCCTGTAGTGAGGTTGCTCGTACATGAGCCAGTGGCCGTCCATGACGTGACACGAGTGGCATCCGTCTGACCAGTGGTAGCGATCCATGATGGAGTCACAGTCATCAGTCACGTCCATCATCTGGCCCATGTAGTTCTCCCTCTCGTACATCCTCATTCTGTAGGATCCCCTGTACTGTTTTATGAAAAAGAACCAGATGAGTTAATTTTAGCGAGAAAAAAAGAAATATTGCTGGTTTAGAACTCATTATGCTAGCAAGAAGCGGAAATGTTTAGCGTACCATTGGAATCATGCGGCAGGACCTGATGCAGTTGTTGCCCCAGCCCCACATGCTCATGTAGTCAGGGTACTCGCCCCTCTTGATGAAGTACTGGTTTCCCATGAAGTTGGGGCGATCGTACACCATCCAGCAGCCTCTCTCGACCTTGCACGAGTGGCAGCGACTCAGGTAGGAGGACATGTCGGAACAGTCGCTGCTGCACTCGTAGGAGCGACCCATGAAGTTCCTGTCCTCGTAGAAGATGATCTGTTTGTTGGGTAACATTTCATCAAAGCACGATTAAGGGGCCATAACTTTAATAATTACCTACAGGCACAGGCTGTTTTCATGGTTTGAGGAGGTCAAACAAAGACTTTTTGTTTAAGGTACAAAGATGATAAGTGTACCCTGCCCATATTAGGGCTTCTGGGCCTCTCCTCTGGAGCCAGAGTCGTAGGTAGTTTTTCCAAGTGAGCATCTAGTGGGCAGGTCACTAATACAACCTGGTCAAACTCAACCTATAATGTCAACATGGAGCCATCACATGAGCTCATCACCAGCAACATGGCGGCATAGGGATCTACAATCCCTGTTAGCTTGGCATTAAAGTAAACTAGACCCTGTGATGAAACTTGCTTAAAGTACATTCACATGAGAAGTTATAGTTGTATACATACAAGATGAAGGAAATGTCGAAAAGTATATATATTTTAAGACCAGGCCAAAAATATGATCTGGACATCTGTAGACACATTTAGAATGGATAAGTGTGACTTAAATAGTAAGAGAAAATGATAACTCTTTAATTAAACTCTGGTACTCACCCTGGCCATGATGATGTTCTTTGTTCGTAGCAGTGGATTCGCTTGTTTCCAGTTGGTGAACTGACACTCTAGCACGTTTAACTCCTGAATTTATACCTGAGCAGAACAAAGCAGCGTGCACCTCCTATTGTGAAATATCCTGAGCAAGCAACAGTGTACAGGGCTGAAGTGCTTTCGTTACATTTCCATGTGCCTCAGTTCTCTATACGACCTCACAATGGGGACTGATCGGTGAGACAAAGCTGCAGAAATCCATTCTTTTTACTTCATATTACAGTATTTATGCAAACTGTACACAATTTATACACCAAATATATACAGTAATAGGCGTGTGAGCTCGATTATTGTTGCTTTATTCTTGTATTCTTTATTTTGCAAGCTCATTAATTACTGTGTTATGAATGACAGGTTTGATAATTAAGTTATTTGTTATACATTTGAAAATGTAAAACTTTGTTATAAAATTGTCATCTATGCAGAATAGCTTTAAAAAATGTTACATTCTGTTGGAAATTTTTTTTTTGCTAGCTATTTTTCCATTTAATGAATAAGAACATCAGGGACTATGGTATTAGAAGCTACTATACTCATAGGGATCTAAATATCTAATTAGCTATAATTAAGCAGTATCACACTTGAGGCTGTGCTGTTGTAGTGAATATCAGCATGCCTGTAATGCAGTGGCATGAGGGTGCAGCCTGAGAAATGGAGATATCGTAGCCATGATTTTTATTTTATTTTCTATAAAGCCAAAAAGGTATTGTGACTACAATAAGTATAAAAGTATAAAATTTCTAGAAACACCATTTATCATCAGCACATTATGATTTCCTATTTATTTAACCAGTTATTTTGCTCCACCAACACACGTCCTTCTACGAATTGCGGAACTCACTAACCGCTACTGGCGGAATTAGCGTTGACCAGGTAACTGACAGCTAATGTGATTAACAGGGATGATTTAGCAAAGGAAAGAAACCTTGGATGGGGTGGACAGTCCTGAGAAACGTACAAGATTTACTTAATATTTTTATTCATTCCGATTAAAAATAATCAGCTAACTTTCGGGGTTCCACAGTTGCATCCCAAAATAGCATTAAGCTAGAGTGCTACAGTATGTAGGGTGTACAAGCCCTTGTTCCACAAACTAAGTAGTGCCCTTGTTCAGCGTTTTGAGAGGAGATTTGGGATTTAGCCTTGTGTTGAAACGAGTTAGCTTTGTAGCTCACGTTAGCCGTGAACAGAACAAAACGGACAGTTTAGAGGCAAATCGGAACAACTTGGAAGCAATACCTAGGGAGATAAAGTGGTGTTTAAGATGACATAATGTAATCAGATGTGTTTTCTTGCTGAAAGTGCTTCTGTGACTGGTTTTGAATGTGGGTTTTGGCAAGTGCTGTCCCCTCTTTCAAGTACTGAGGACGGTACCGACCTACTTTCACCCATGCTGGCGACCGACGATTAGTGTAATTACCGATTGTTGGTACACCTCTGACACGGCATGATACACATGGTTAAATGTCCCAGTGCTGTTGTGCTCTATATCACCACTCGTGGAACGCCTCTCATCCAATCAGATTAGTCGGTCAGTACTAACTGTTGTACAATGTGGTATGGAATACTGTTGTCATGTTCTTGAGATGAACATTCCATTGTAAAGCATGAAATAATCCGGCAAAAGAAATGAGCATCCATATGATAAGATTTTAAAGAGGTATGTAAGTAAATAAATAAAGCACTCGTTTGCTTCATGTGGAGGTTTTGCTGAAGAAATGAAGCATATTAAAATACTTAGGATTGTTTTTCAAGGTTTCTTATTTCACTATTCCATTCGATCTCTGCATTCTTAATACTGGCCTAGAGAAACGCTTTTCTACTGGTTGCATGAGCAAACTAAATGTTTTTCTTTCATGTTTTTTGCAGACTTTTAAGACATAGTTGCAAAGTGCGCCTGCTTTGAGCTGCTTCTTTTGATCCAGAGATGAAGATCAGCTTTCTTCTTTGTTTGATGATTTTTGCACAGGAACAAAGGGAGGAAATATTAAGATATGAGCTTTACAGCGTACATGCTTTCATTTGTCTTATTGTTACACTGGAATAATCCAGCTGCCTTTGTTGGATTCTGTTCTAGATTTAGTGAACAAACGGACAGGACATAAATTAGCAGTGGTCATTCACTGCAATTACAAAAGTCTTCTTAATTATACAGCATTTGCAATTAGAAGAACTTGTTTATTTTTTGTGATATTTGGTTTACATGAACACTCGAACCAGGAGATAACAAGGTAATGATGAATAATAATGATCTTTGTGGATTTTTGGACATTTCAACTTTTTGCAAACGCAAACTCCAAAAGTACACATTTCTTAAAATAGTTTATAGCCTATTTAACTGGAAATAAATTACAGGTTATGGGACAAAGTAAATATGCACCACAAGCACCTATGTATATAACAGACACAGATTTGACAACAAATACTGTAATAGTTTTAGATGTTTATTAGCCCTTAGATTAGATTAGATTAGATTAGATTCATCTTTATTGTCATTATCACTTTGCATAATGACAATAAAGTTGAACCTAATCTAATCTAATCTAACCTAATCTAATGTACAAAGCCAATAAATTGCAGTTACTATCTAATTATAAGTGCCCATTTACAGTAAAAAAAAAAAGAAGATTATGGAGCTAATATGTACAGAGGTGTGTTATGTACAGAAGGTACAGTAGGCATTATACTGTACACTGCATTGCCGAAAAAACTTGAACACTTCACAATTTCATTCAATAACCATTGGCTTTGATTACAGGGCATTGTGGTGGCCGGTTCATATGTGAAAATTATTCCTCATTCTGTCAGAACCACTCTTTCACAGTTTGAGTCCTTTAATATGGCCGTGCAATCAGGGAAGAAAATCTTCATCAGCTGACTTAATTTTATTGCCATATAACAGTACTGAGTCTAGACCTGACCAACTGAAGCAACCCCAGATCATAACACTGCCTCCAGAGGCTTGTACAGTGGACACTATGCATGATGGGTGCATCATTTCATGCGCTTCCCTTCTTACCCTGATGCGTCCATCGCATCAGGACCAGTCTGGACTTATCAGACCACCTGACCTTTAACCATTGCTCCAAAATCCAATCTTTATGCTCTCTAGCAAATGAAACCCTTTTTTTTTCTGATTAGTCTCACTGATAAGTGGTTTTCTTGTGGATACACAGCTGATGTCTCATCACGTTGTATGGAAATGCTCTTACTTTCACTATTAAACATAGCTATGGTTTTTACTGTTGACGGATTATCATTCAACTTCACCTTCAAGTGTCAAGACGACAGCACAAAGTACAGCATGATATGGTTGAGCCAATTTTAGTGGCTTGAATCCTCAGTGGTTCAATCATGCAGAGCTACTTTAAGACACCCGATCAGTATATGTATGAACCATTGCTCGCAACTTTTAACTGAATCTCTAATAAGGCTTGTTGTACCACCAAAAAATAAAACAACAAGTTCAAGTTTTCTTTTTAATAGTCACAAATACATAACTAATAATCAAGCACTAAAGCGTTCCTGCTATCATTACTTCATATTAGCTTATTGACCTAAGTAAGCTAGGTATGCTATCTAGATGGTGTTGTAAGAATTGCAGTTACTATATCCGTATAGAAACCTTCTAGAGATTTCTAGGTACTGGACTGCAGTTTCCGTGAATCCCAGATTATAAAGCTTGGTTTAGCTAGAGCTCGTATTCCTTCATACAGGAGTTAGCACAGAAAACAGACCAGTAAATATATTTTTAAAACATTTTATTCAGCATTTGGACATTGCAGAATAAGGTTAATACCAGGAATCCATGATGCGCCTCATGCTCATGAACCTCATTCCGCTCATTCCCATCGTCTCCCTGAAGCTGCGGTACTCCCCAGGCCTGAAGTACCACATCCTGCCCCTGTAGTGAGGTTGCTCGTACATGAGCCAGTGGCCGTCCATGACGTGACACGAGTGGCATCCGTCTGACCAGTGGTAGCGATCCATGATGGAGTCACAGTCATCAGTCACGTCCATCATCTGGCCCATGTAGTTCTCCCTCTCGTACATCCTCATTCTGTAGGATCCCCTGTACTGTTTTATGAAAAAGAACCAGATGAGTTAATTTTAGCGAGAAAAAAAGAAATATTGCTGGTTTAGAACTCATTATGCTAGCAAGAAGCGGAAATGTTTAGCGTACCATTGGAATCATGCGGCAGGACCTGATGCAGTTGTTGCCCCAGCCCCACATGCTCATGTAGTCAGGGTACTCGCCCCTCTTGATGAAGTACTGGTTTCCCATGAAGTTGGGGCGATCGTACACCATCCAGCAGCCTCTCTCGACCTTGCACGAGTGGCAGCGACTCAGGTAGGAGGACATGTCGGAACAGTCGCTGCTGCACTCATAGGAGCGACCCATGAAGTTCCTGTCCTCGTAGAAGATGATCTGGTCAGACAGAAAGAACCCATTTTACAAACAAAGAGTCATCTGGTCAGTTAATTTAAAAGAATAATATGGAATAAAGTTTATAAGCAATAAGTTTAAGTTTTTCCCCCAGGTGAAACCCCATGGTACAAACAATTCCTGTTTAATCAAGCTCTGGTGCTCACCCTGGCCATGGTGATGAGTTTGTTGTTGGTCACGGCAGAGGATTTGGTAGTCGGCACACTTTCCAGCTGATGAACTGACACTCTGCCATGCTTAACCCCTGAATTTATACCCGATTAGAACAAAAAAAGTGCTTTCCTGTTTTGAAAAGTCCTGAGCAAGCAACAATGCACACAGTTTGCAGTGGAGGTCTCTGGATAGCTGATGAGCTTTTGTTCTACTCGGATATCTAGAAGGTTAACTCATGAGCTCAGGTCTTCACATTTCACACATAAGACAAGTAATAAACATATGTTTATTATTTCCAATAATGTGTATAATTGTGGGTAATGTGTACAATACTTTTTTGCTGATAAATGCAGTAACCAAACTTCTCAACAGGTCGCACAACTTTGTCGTCGTTATTTTCCGTATTTTCCATGTGTTAAGTTATTTTTACTCCTTCATTTTTAGTTTTATTTAATTTTTATTTATAGATGCTGTACGAGTATTAACATGCACACTCACTGAGCATACGGAAGTAGTATCACAGTTTATTAGTCCAATTCAAATTTGAAGAGCTTACTCTAAAGTAACACTCTCTTCACTTTATGAATATTAATAGATGACATTTTTAAAAAATTTTTTTTTTACTTAAGCACAAAGTGCACTAAGCCTCTAGGGAACAAAGTTGCCTAATGAAATTATGATGAATAATTTGCCATTCCTCATTCAACATGCTTTTTGAGATATTTGCAATTTCATTCAGGATTATTCCTTATTAAATATGTTTGGAGTTGTTTTTTTTTAAATATTTTTATTAGTACAGTACATACACTACCAGTTAAAAATTTTGGACACAGCTTCTTATTCCATAGCGTTTCCTGACTTGTATTTCTTTCTACACTGTAAAACACTCCTAAAGGCGTCCAAAATAATGAAATAATCTCCTCTGAACTGTTGATATTGAGATGTATCTGCTTCTTACGCTCTGTAAAGCTTCATAACGGCTCTAATCTGAGGTGCTGGTTGTTAATTGGTGATTTCTGAGGCTGCTGACTCTAAATGAACTTCT
>JAOVVB010000023.1:13672697-13687412 GCA_028570985.1 Heterobranchus longifilis | reverse complement strand
AAACTTCACTGAGTGATGATGGTAGAATAATTATAAAGGTCTCGACTAAAACAACATGCATGAGGAATCACAAAGGAATTTTCATTTTCTGCAATGGAAAAGTACTCGAACTAGTTACTTTTATCAGAAAGTAAGGCAGTAATGTGATTGCAATCTGATTACTTTTTAATGACGGTAATTTTGTAATGTAATTAGTTACTTTAAAAAGTAATGTCCCCCAACACTGATGAAAATAATAATATGTTTAATAATAATAATACATTCTCTATGGATATAGTGCTTAAGAATTAAGATGTACAAAACAGAGTACTGCTTAAAACTCGAGGCTTCGATGAGCTGAATCAAACATCGAGCCTGTCGGAGAGACGCTCTCGTTTTCTTGCTAAGTGGTCTGTGACTAGATCTCTCAATCTGTCTGCGCTTCAGGCTTAAAAAACGAGGAAACAAATGGATGAGCCGAGGCAATCTGAAATTGCAATTCAATCCAGCACACTCTCATGGTAGACTCGGGCCAGACAAGGTAGCGTAGCCATGACAACGCAAACTTAATGTGTGTAATAAGCAGGATCCGAGGCTTACGATAGGGAATACCTTTATGAAGTGGAATCCCACGGCTGCCTGTATTGATGAAGATATGGAGATCGCTTACGCAAGAAAGTACTTCTTACTTTTCATATTGCATTCAGAGGACGGGTGGTGGTAGGGATTATTTGCGAGTGTGAAAATCCCCAGTGACCATCCAGTTACATAAATGCAGTTACACCTAGATCTAACCCTAAGCTTAACCGATTAATACATTTTAGTTTATCTTGTGGGGACCAGCCACCATATTTCTCCAAAAGGTGTCCTTTCATAATGTTCTTTTCTTTATGGGGACATTTGGTCCCCCATCAGGATTAAGAGTCGATGGATTTGGGTTTTTCTATAACTGATGCTTATTCCGGTCAGGGCAGTCGATGGCCGATATGTGATATTGATGTTTGTTTGTTTTGTCTGATTTACTTTGTTCCTCTTCATCTGATAAAACGTAACACTTATTAATAACAAATAATACACAAAATTACTTTTTATTTAAAAAACAAACTAAATGCAAGTTTAGTATAAATTTTTTTTAATTTGCTTATTTTATTATTTAATTCTTCCATGCACTTTACAATCTAATACTAGTCTGTCCTTGCTACTGAGTGAGGTATTGCCCCGTCAACCTCAATTAACCAATCAACCTCTAAACAACATATTATTATGCCCAGTCTGTCGACATACATATCCACATACAGTATATGAATAAGAGCCTCATTTTCTTCAAAAAAAAGTTTTTCCTTTGAAACGTAACCTTTGTTCCACCAAAACGGCACGTTACGGAAGCAGCACTCATTTCCAAGGTTGCCATAGCCACATTGGTCTGTTTGGTCCGAGGCATGCCCTCAGCATAGTACAGTCATTACGGAGCGTTGAGTCAAACATCAGAGGACACGCAGACAGCTTTTGGTGCACTGATCAAAGCTCTTTTCCTCTTTGATAGCAAGCAGCCTGCTGGCTTTAATGGCAAGGCTGTGTGTACACTACATGCTAGATCGTGACACTCCCATCACTTTCATATCTTAAACAATTCTCAGAGTGAAAAGAACCGTACACTTCTGCATCAGTTTGGGGAACTTGTCGTGCTCCGTGTCTCGATCGAGGTCATTGCGCTTTGCTTTATCACCCATGGGGAAGCAGATTAAAGACAAAGCAGTGTCAGTAAGCGGAGCTAGAGAGCTCAGATTTTAAAAGTTATATTGCCGTGGGAGTAAAATTTGATCTTAATTCCGTGCTGGTATTGACGCTCTCACTCGGATGCTTCCTTCTGAGGGCATGAGAGCACCGTATAGTGTCCTTGTTTATCACATATGCATGTCCCCATTCTTACAGCTACAGTAGTGTGGTGTCAGTGGGAGCAGCTATGGTGTTCGTGAGTATGCCGGTCACATCTCATCTCTACTATGTGAGGTCTGATAAACCCATTTGAGCTGCCAGCATGAAAGCATGAAGCCTTCTATCTAAAAAAAAAACCTTAATGTTATTAAACTCACGCAGACTTTAGATCACAGCGGAGTGTAATATGAGATACATTTTTTATTATTATTCATAATTTATTTAATATTATTTATAATATAACCTGTTACTGTATGGGGTTTTACAGGTATTCTCATAATTTCTAATTCCTAATTTTAGCATAATAACTCATTGTTCCAGTTGTTTCCTCTTCCAGAAGCCTATTCTTTTTAAAAGTCATCCACATGACGCAACATTAAAATCCCATTTCCACCACTGTATCAAACAGTTTTCCTCCATTACAGTCATTAATTCAACCGAGTCAACCGATCTAATTAGCTTAAGCCATGCTAAATTTCCTTTCTTTAGTTACAGATCATCACTCGTTTCGCTTCTTTCTCTCTCGAATACGATCTTTATCCATGCGGATAATACGCTAATACGATAATTTTTCTGTCTATGTACTGTTATGTCACAGTAGTGATCAGAACGATCAAGCTGGTGCTGTACTACTGTATCTGCCCAGAAAACCAGAACCAGTGGTGTAAGTAAGGAATAAAATGTGGATTGATCGGAAAATCTCCAGCAATGGAAGGCAGCGTGATTCAGCCTGATGTGTTAATGTTAATGGAGATACACTTGATATATACAGTACACTGCAGAGATACCAGTGACTTATGGGTGGAGTTCACACCACATGGAGATCTCTCATTGCGGCTGAGGATGACCCTGTATGGTCTGCTTAAAGAGACAACTGAGGACGGTTCCACTTGAAGATGACGCTGGACTGCATTTAATACAAACAGTTTTTTCCTGTGATGTCTTGATGGCAGGCGCTCTCATAAATTCTTCCTCGTGTCATCTAAGGGAGTATTTCATTGCCATTGTCGCCTCTAATTTATACACATTTCCAAATAAAGATTACTTGAATTGAACTGCTTGTTATTGATGAAGATGTAGATGAAGCTACGATTGATACTTTGTCATTTAAAAAAATTGACATCCATAATTTTTATGTCTGTAAAGATGCTTTGCACCAATGGCCATCGGTGAAAGTGCTACACGAATGAAATAGAAATAAATTCGATTAATGTTACTGTTTTTTATTCGATTATTTTCCAATAATGTCTATATTTTCCAACAATTTTCCAACATCTCGAATTGTTTTCATCCTGTTATACCACAGCAATTTGACAACATTTGCATTGGGGTGTGTGCATGGAGTTTATGTGTTCTCCCTGTGCTTGATAGGTTCCTCTGGGTTCCTCCCCAGTTTCCTCTCACAGTCCAAAGACATGAAGATTAGGCTCATTGGCGTTCCCAAGTCGCCCGCAGTGTGTGAATGTTGATCGGAGGTTTTACCACGGTTGTGAAAATGGGAATAAATACAGTACAATCGCCTCCACAGTCCAAGTTGAACTACACATGTTCCGAGATCCATCCATCCATCTTTCTTTGCCTGCTGTACAATAGACAGAGTGATAATCTATTCCCAGAACCATTTTACTACAAATCCAAGCATAAAAAGTAAAGTCCCAATTCAAAACAGTGGTGTTGACCAGGATGTTTTTAAAGCACTTGTGTTCATAGTACAATCGATCCAAAGGATGACCGAGTCAAACACGTAGATGAACAGAGAAATAACAAGTGGGGCAGCCACAATTTTTGGCAAGACTTTGCAAAACAATGAATACTTCAGGTGTGTTTATGTTCTAGTACACAAGCGAGATTGGAAGAGTTTGTGGGAGAACTGCGGAGGAGTTAAATCCTGGGCTGGTGTTAAAAATGGCCTTGGAGTCCTATTATGTTTTCTAACCAGCTTCTTCTTTACGTGAGTTCAATACAGAGTACTCTGGTCAACCTCGGGCTGCTTGTGGATGACTGAAGATTTTTCAAGCACCCTAATCACATTCACTTCTTCCCAAAGCGTTGGTTGGGGCTGAACTTGAAATTCACTTTGTTAACACCATCCCCTAGGCGAGCTACTGATTTCTAGCTCGTACATTATTTATGGCCTGCTACATTGTGCTGGTTGTGTTAACAATGGTGCAGTATTTGCCCTGCAAGGATGTGTTCGGCCATATGGTAAAGACAGGCTTGCTGAGGTTGAGAGGCATGGAGAGCTTTGCAGGGCTGATCGAATTATATGGTGTCCATGACAGCAGGATTAAGTACTTCTGTACAATTATGCTGGGTCACTGTAAGGACTTTGAAAAATTAGGAAGAATTTGTTGTAAACTATATTCAAAAGTTAATAACCCCTCTTTTAACTATATAGAAGCCAGAATGAAAAGTCATGCGGGCAATACTACATAAGTACCCCCTTATTGCTTCCACAGGATTTAAGAGGGTATGATTCAGCCAGGTGCTACTAATCATTCACTCTTGGTTAACTGATCATCAGCAGGTGTGCAGACCTCTATAAAAGCAGAAGTTTTGGCAGTTAACTGGCCTGGAGCATTCCGATGTGTGTTAACCTGTTGCCAAGAGGGAAGGACAGAAGCAAAAGACTTGGAGAAGAATTGTTACTGCACATCAATCTGGAAATGGTTAAAAAGCAATTTGGAATTCAACATTCTGGACAGTTGAAATCTTGCAAGACATTCTTGCCAATCTTGCCAGTAGTGGACGTCCCAGCACATTTACCCCAAGATCATACTATGCAATGCACGTCAAAATAAAAAAAAAACCCAAGTGCTACATTTTAGACCCTATCAGAAGAAGACTAAACAAGTACGGTTTGCTTGGAAGAGTTGCCAGGAGAAAACCTCTGTTGTCTTAAAAGAACACCGAAGCACGACTGAGGTTCGCAAAACTGTATCTGAACAAACCACAAGGTTAATGTAGAAATGTTCTATGGAAAAATGAGACCAAAGTGGAGTTGTTTGGCCTTAATGCCCATCTTCAGGTTTGGCAAAAAACAAAAAGCATTTTAGCAGAAACACCTCATACCCACTGCCAAGCCCTGTGGTGGATGGGTGATGACTTGGGTTTGGTTTTGAAGCCACAGGACCTGGGCACCTTGTAGCCTTTGAGTGGACCATGAGCTCCTCTGTATACCAGAGTTTTCTAGAGGCAAATGTGAGGCCTGACACGTAACATCTGTCTGACAGCTACTGTAAAGCTTGGTCGAAATTGGGTCATGCAACAGGACAATGGTTGAAGCACACCAGTTAATCAACATCAGAATGGCTGAACAATAAAAGAAGCAAGGTTGTTGAATGGCCTAGTCAAAGTCCAGATCTCAACCCAATTAAAATGCTGTGGCGGGCCCTTAAGAGAGCTGTGTATAGGCAAATGCCCCAAAACCTCAATGAACTGAAGCAATGTTGGAAAGAAGAATGGACCAAAATTCCTCCACAACAATGTGTGATAAAGTCATACAGGTAAGGATTCCTTCAAGTTTTTGCTGCTAAACGTCGATATACAAAGTGAATATACAGTAAACAGATTATTCAGAATTACCAAAGGTTTGAAATGCTCACAGATGCAAAAATGAATGAGAATTGTTTTTTTGTCATCCAGTGCTTAGTGGATGACAAAGCACTGGATAATAAATTTTTTAAAAAAAAGGCACCCAAATTGGGTTCAGAATACAGACAGTGCCATTGCATTACACCAATCATATCTAGAAACAATATTAGATATTATATGGGTCAGTGGCTCTTGGCCCAGGTATTAAAATACACTGTAGGTTTTATTAAATATCTAATTCAGTGAATTATTTAGTTAACTATTAGATGCAGGTCTTTGATGGATTGTAAGTTCCTTGCTTATCCTGGTCTTAAAGATTGAAATGACCTTGAAGGAGAGATTTATGTATCTTTATATCAGGCTACAATACCAACCTTATAGTAGAGAGTGATGATGTTCTTTTAAACTTGACATGGTTTTGTAGTACATACATCATAAACCCCTATCTGTCTGGATCTTTATTTTTCAGAGTACCGTTCAGCTACTACAAATAATTCCTTTAAACATACAGTACTGTGCAAATGTCTTAAGCTACCCGTCATATCTTCATATTGAATTAAAAATAATTAAATTATGTAGATTAAATCAATGAAATGTGGACCAATATTCTCCTGTGACAGGCTGCAATGCTGTAAAGATACTATTTAAAAATGGGCTGTTCATGCAACATCTGCAGCATCCTCATTTCCCCTCTCGTCTGTTCCAACCACCATCAGCAGTATACTGTACTAATCACAGCCCTGATCATCTGTCATCATCTGCACCTGTTTCTCACTGGTTCATGCCTTAAGTTTGATGGGGTTTTTTTTGAATGCTTGAACGATTCATAGGTCACTGTGTGGCTTAAAAAACATTCCTCTGAAACTGATCAGCTACTGGACTGGACTGAAAATGAGAGACAAAAAATAAAGTCCTTCAGGAATCCTGGAGAACTATTCCTCAAGACTACATTTAAAAAAATACTAGGAGGTCTGTCTCTTTGGAAGCAAAATATCCCGACCTGAGGGGGCTCAAGACTTTTGCTCAGTACTGTGCTTACAAAGCATCTTTTCCGACAAATCCAAGATGGCATTTTGTAACTGAGGAGCTCATTTACATATGCTAACAAGCCTTAGAGAGGTGCGAACATCAAGGACAAATGATTAGATGATGTAGTGTAGCTGGAATAATTTATCATTATGTATTACCCTGGCTTTAACACGACCAGGCTGCTTAAATGATAGAATTCACATTCCACACTGACACTTCATCCTGACAAGCTTTTGTAATTTTCTTCTCATCATTTGCACCACAGCAACAGCCAAAAAAACACGTTATTTATAAATAGATAGATAGATAGATAGATAGATAGATAGATTTATTCATCACAAAAGGAAATTCTAATATTATAGCAAGCAGTTCATGCATTCTACAAAACAAGTTCCGAACAAATAATTTGTGCAAAGTATTAAGGTAAAATTAATATGCCAACATTCACTCGCGTATGGTCTATACCGCTTTATCCTGTACACAGGGTCGCAGGGGCCTGCAGCCTATCCCTGGAGACTTGGGCACATGGCGGGGTACACCCTGGTGCCAATGCATCGCAGGACACACACGTAAAAACACAAACACTTATTCACACACTACAGGCAATTTGGGAACGACAGTTACCCTAACCTACATGTTTTTGGAGTGTGAAAGGAAACTGGAGCACCCAGAGGAAACCCACCAAGCAGGGGGAGAACATGCAAACGACAAACACACAGACCACGAGGCGGGAATCAAACCTGGACCCTGGAGGTGCAAGGCCACAGTGCTGACCACTAAGCCACCGTGTCGACCTAATATGCCTGAAAAGAATTAGAGAATTATTCTAAAATGTAAAATCGTTAAGATATTGCAATATGAATTTGACATGGTTACGGACACTACAGACTTTTCCCTTTTGAAGCTTTTACCGGGGGAAGTAGCTTCTGAAGTTTATGCAGCATGTTCTGTATTATATGTATAACTTAACAAAGAATCAAATCAGCACCAATACTCTGTTTTGGCCGTGTGCATTAGTGCAGTCAGGTAGATCATCTAAGAACTGTACATTAAGGTGCTTTCATGAGATTATACCACTTGCAGTATATAACAGAATAAGAGTAATTAAATATTCATTTATATACAGTTAATACACAGTTAAATACAGTTACAGTAGTGCACAACTAACTCACAACAAAAAGTCAGACAAGGATTAAGGATTCTTTTTAAAAAAAAATAATAATCATTTAGACATGTTACAGTATGAAACATTTGAGGATTTAAAGTTCATGTACTGTAGGTATAATAACACAACTCTTTTCTTTAAACTAATCCCTTTTCCTTTAAAATAAAGTGGTGAACCGAGCATCTTTTTCTGAATAATTTCTAAATAAAAAAATTTAAATAAATAAATAAAATACATGTTGTTCAACAAAAGCGCTGGATATTTTGTTTATTAAAATGTCTTTTAGTAAACAGGAAAGCATAGTTTTTCCAACAAATAACATATAAATGTTTTCATATCGAGTTCAGAAGACACCGTACTGTAGTCCTTAATGTGGCATTTTGTTAAAAAAATAAAATTTTATTATCTATTTGAATATGTTAGGAACCTGACTTTCACTATTTAGCATTTCTAGTGCAATACCTTATGCTCATGAGGTTTGATACTGTACGTACTGTACATGCACAAAGAAATGTAGCAGGTTATTCTTGTGTTTTAGCCTCAAATTCATGTAACATTGATACACAGAGAAATATAATAATCAAACACGATAAGATGCATGTCTTTTTTTTTCTTTTTGCTAATGTTTGCTAATGTCTGCATGGACTAATTAAAGCGTATTTAATGTTAATTTTCAGCTCTCATTCCAATTTCTGAGGTCTAAGGTGAACAAGTTGTACATCTATGAATAATAGAAAATCAGCAATAGTTCACTCGGAGTAAAGAGGCAATGCTCACCCTCCCTCTGTGACGCAGTCATATATTACAGTTGTGTGTTGAGCCCCGAGGCAATTCCGAGGACGCCTGTAATGAGCAGTGAAATGAAAAGCCCTCACTCAGTTGTGACTCTTCTGCCGGTAGCATCTTCTTCATTTCAGGTCTTTTACATTTCATTGCTTGAAGTGCTGCTCGAACCGAGTTGTGTATGCACTCCGTATGAGTGTTTTGGTGTTCCTTTGGGGCCAGGTGAAAAGTGAATTAACATAAAAATGTGTGGTACTGTATAAAAAAAAAAAAACAGCTATGGGTTGTGCTGTACCGTAGGCTGCATTTCGCTTTTGCATTAAATTCATCCATCAATGATGTGCGCCAGCCGTGGCTGCATGTTGCACTGCTCTCACACACACCTACAAGTGTATATCAATGATACTGTATACACACCTGAATCCGGTTCCATCCTTATGAACTCTGATAAATGCATTAAACGGGACCTTTATGCAAATGTACTTTTTAGTCATTGTTAGAGCAAAAAAAAAAATGTAATGGTTTAAAGAAGCCAATTAGATTTCCCTTATGTTTGACATGTGATCTTTCCAAATGTGACCTCATATAAGATGAGCTTGATTCTCAGCTCCACCCAGGAATGCTTATTTGTGCTCCAGTCTGTTGGGGCGAGGTTAAGTGGGAGCTCATTCACATAAACACTGAAACAGCTAATTTGAAGGAGTAGTGTAATAAAAGGGGTTTAATGTATTAAAAAAATGAATAATCTAAACGCTGTTTCAGCTGAAAAAAAAAAAAAACACACACTTTGAGACCTGAGTTAACTTATTTAAGAAATAGTACAATATGGTACCTTTAAAATCTAAATCTGCTAGAAATAAGCCCTCCATTGTTTACACATGCAATGCCATAAGTGAGCAACACAAGGAAGCAAATTTTCATAATTACACTCCTCTGACTTAAACGATTAAATCAGTGATTAAAAATCGCTGTTTGTTGTTTGCTTTTTGTGCTTTTCAAACAGTTAGATTTAATTCTCATTAACGTTTAATTGAAAGCAATTATGCTGAACCCGATCAGTCAGTTATGACGGAGATTATACAGTATTAGTACATTTCGGGGATGCTGTGCTACTTCACTAACACATAGGCTACTGTACATACTGTAGAGACAAATCTACTTTCTTCTTTCCTGTACATGAGTTACAGGTATACTGTGTACACATATATACGAAGTGATTCAATCCAGTTTCACAGACATTTATACTAGCTGGTGCTCGGTAGCAGCAGTAAATTGTTAATCAGGTCTTTTCTATTCATTGCCGTTACAGATTTGCCCCAGGAATTCATATAATCAATAATCTTTATGTCTCAAGCTTGAAATTGAAAGTAAGTGCTCTGTTTCTGTGCCAGCGCAAGCGTAATTCGGTGGTGAGCATCGACCTGTTGAGATTTCAAATGAATTTTTCCCTTTTGGAAGTTGGAATCTTTCCAGTTCCCACTTTGAGCCTGACAGCAAATTTCTTTTCACACAGTGTAATTTGTTTGCAATTCTGCAAATGCAAGTGTGTGTGTGTGTGTGTGTGTTTATGAGTTTGATGCTGATCTTGTTCAAAGACCTTTTAATCATCAGAGAATGGTTACCCATGAGTCCATGTGTCTGGTTATCAAGGGGCAACCTCCAGTTCTGAAAAATGAAGCCAAGACGCAAGTGCCAAAATGTGCAGTTCCCCGAATGTCCACTAGGGCCTGGCTCCAAAAGTGAGTTCTCAGGTACAGCGACTGGACTGAAAATATAAGCCAAAAACGTGTCAATAATAAAAGCCTACTGTAAATAGTACATTAGGAATTCTGAAACTAATCCTCAACACTGCATTAAAAATACAAGAAGGTCTGTGTCTTTGGAAGCAAAATGCTGTATGAAGACATAAAAAACAGTACTGTATATTTGTAAATATTTGGCTACATCGCTTTACTATACTGAATTTTTCCTAGTTGTCTCCTTAGCTCATGTCTGTTGCTGTTTTGTTGGAAACACATTTGCTCTACATGTCACGGAACATTCCCGCTGCTAACTTATTAGTATTTTACATTTCCAGTATCAACAGGACCTACAGATCTCAGTAAATCCCTCTGGATTCTATGTGCACTATAAATCAGGGATGGAGTGCTGGTAATTTTCTTCCCATTAACACACACACTCATCTCCTCTGACAGTGCTGCGCTGTCAGAAATGTCAGCTGGCATTCATAGGCACACACACAGATGCTCCAATTATATCATATTGCCACAGTGAGCTACAGCTGGGGCCCTTTGCCAAAGGGGCTTATGGGATTTCAAGTCCAAAGCTCTTCGACCTCCTACCAACATTATACTTCAGACATACCACGAAACATACAGAAAATTTGTAAAATAATGAAAGTGCTTGAGTGAATTTACTGGGATGCTTTTAAAGATGTACAGTCGCAAGGGGGAGCTGAATACTGTCTGGTGTCTAGGTGTTAAAGGACCAGATGCGATTCAGCTCAATTACACGAGGTATGCACGAGCCAAGCATGACGTTGCTCGTCCAACACAACACTGTTCGCAGCCAAAGATCCAACCCAATTAGTGAGTGGTGAATGACATGATACACTTGAGTAGCTAATCCCCCTGTGCCTTAGTGTATCACACTCAGTGTATCATCAGTGGGTTTATCCAAGGCCGATTGACCTGCATCATGCAAGTTAATGGAATTGTGTTAAGAACAGTCCAGCGCATTATTATAACCTGGAAAGATAGTGCTGAACCGATCCCAAAAGAAACGTACTTGGAAGAAGGATCATGAATGAGCGTGATTGGAGATCACTTAAAGTTTCATCATTGGTAAAGTTGCATCATAAAAACCAACGGCAGAAATCACAGTTCTGTTTAATAGTGAAATAAAGCGCATTTCTACACACAAAGTGAAAAGAATTCACAGGATTGGTACTAAACAGCTGTGTGTCATTAAGAAAACCAATTATTAGTGATGATATCAGTAGAAAAAGGTTTTAATTTGTTAGGAAGCATAAAGATGTAAGTGCATCAGAGTAATAAGGGAAGCATATGAAGCAATGAACCCATCATGCATAGTGTCCACTGTACAAACCTCTGGAGGCAGTATTATGATCTGGGGTTGCTTTAGTTGGTCAGGTCTAGACTCAACAAGGTGATGTGGCAATAAAATGCAATCAGCTGACGACCTGAATGTACTGAATGAACAGGGTATGCCATTTATGGAGTTTTTCTTCACGGTTGGCACAGGAATATTCCAGGACTCACATTGTGAGTGGTTCTGGGAGCATGAGGAATCATTTACACGCACCATATTGTGCATGGAGACCATGTTTGCATATAAATGAAACTCGTTTGACACATTATCTACAGTAAGTAGAGGATGATTAGAACATGTGAACATGTACTTATTTATTGTATTTGAAATATCTGTTTCAATCACATTACTACATCTCTCCTGTAAAAGTAAAATAATAATAATAATAATAATAATAATAATAATAATAATTTATTTTTAAACAGATTTTCAGCAATTCTAATGAAACATATTTCAATCAACTTAATAAATTATTGCAGAAGGTTCAGAATTCTGGGTTCCTTTTTCTCTCCACACACAATCTGTCTCTCAATGTGTGCCTTGATCTATTTCCGTCTCTGTGCATCTCTGTGCATTGGTTCTCGTCTGTCCCCTCTCTGTCCTCTCTATCAGTTAGCTGAAAGTTGATTAATGGGTTGGCTCCCTTCTGTTTAAACAGTCTCTTTAACTCTGTCTCTTATATAACATGGCTGTGTCATCTGCAAGCTTCCAGCCTGACCTCACCCGTCTGTTAGCTTGTCTGTTCCAGTCTCCTTTCTCTGTGAAAGAAAAATAGCGCAAATGATAAAACAATATCAAGAAAAGTAATTGGGGAAAAATTTTGAAATAGATGGTCTGACAACTGAGAATCTTATAATAAGTAGATAAAGTGATGTCTAGAGATTGTTAATGGCATCTATGATGTTCCTGCTCATTATGGGGCCGCACGTTTCCTTATGGTTGATACAGTATGTAAATGCGTACACACTTACATATGTGCACATACAAATATGGCAACTTTATTACTGCCATCTATTCATAGGGCAGCTTTATTTGTGCTGTATATAGCCATATGGCACCCTCATTAGTGTCATCCATTCATATGGCATCTTCATTATTGCCATGTATTTTCATGGCTACCATATTACTGCCAGATATTCATATGGCAGCTTCATTACTGCCATGTATTATCATAGTAGCCTGCCATATATTCATATGGCAGTGTTATCACTGCCATTTATTCATTTGACAGTGACATTACTGCCATCTCTTCATATGGCGGCTTTAGCACTGCCATCTATTCATATGGCCAGGGACATTACTGCCATCTATCTATATGGCTGTGACATTACTACAATCTATTCCTAAGGCAGCGAAATTATTGCCATCTATTAATATGGCAGCTTTAGTACTGATTTTCACAGTTTAGCAACATTACTGCCATTGATTTATATGGCAGCTTCATTACTGCCATCGATTCATATGGCAGCTTCATTACTGCTTCATTACTACATATTCATATGGCAGCTTCATTACTGCCTTCTATTCATATGGCAGCTTCATTACCGCCTTCTATTCATATGGCAGCTTTTGCTGCTATTTGTTCTTATGGCAGTTTTATTACTTTGTCGCTTTGGTACTGTCATCTATTTATATTGCAGCTTTATTACTGCCATCTATTTAAATGGCAGCAACATACTTACATATATGGCAGTGGCATTACTGCCTTCTGTTCATGCTTCATTAGTGCTGTATATATCCATATTGCACCCTCATTGGTGTCATCTATTCATATGGCAGTTTTATTACTGCCATATATTTTCATGACAACCACATTACTGCCAGCTATTCATATGGCAGCTTCATTACTGCCATGTATTATCATAGTAGCCTACCATCTATTCATATGGCAGTAACATTACTGCCATGTACTGTATTCATTTAACAGTGACATTACTGCCATCTGGTCATATGGCAGCTTTAGCACTGCCATCTATTCATACGGCAGTGGCATTACTGCCATCTATTCATAGGACAAGAACATTACTGCCATCTATATATATATGGCTACGACATTACTACAATCTATTCTTATGGCAGCGATAGTCCTGACATGTTTTTGCAGGGTGGCAACATTACTGCTGTTTACTCATTTGGCAGGTTCATTATTGTCATCTATTCATTTAACAGCTTAATTACTGCCATCTATTTATATGGAGGCTTCATTACGTTATTTTTATGGCAGCTTCTTTACTGCCACCTATTCATATGGCAGTTACTGTACATTACCCCAGTCTTTTAATCTATCCTTATAGCAGTGACATTACTGCCATCTATTCATATGGAGGCTTCATTACTTCAATTTATTTATATAGCAGCATTATTACTGCCATCTATTTATACAGTATGCCAGCTTCTACTGCCATCTGTTCATATGGCAGTTTCGTTACTGCCTACTATTCAAATGACAGCCTTATTACTGCCATCCATGTCTATGGCAGCTTCAATACTACTCGTTATCTATATGGCAACATTATAACCATATATTCTGGTTAACCATATAAACATATAAAATCATATGTTTTTTTTATACAGCAGTGACATTACAGCCATCAGTTTATATGACAGTTTCATTATTGCCATCTATTTATATGACAGCTTCATTAAGGTAATCAACTAGGTTTCTACACAACAGTTAATACACGAGAGCTATAAATCAGTGCTATATTGAGTATTGTTATAAATGATTGATGATTAGGAGGAAATGGGAAGCCATCGCCATTTGTATGTGTGTGCGTGTGTGGTACTGATTTTCTGAGCTAGCTAGCTAACATAAGATGATTTCTTGAACACTATCAATGTTACATTTTTTACTGCTAACACTTTGCTAGCTAACAAACATCAACTATCTTGACCATATTCACAAATGTTGATCATTTTACTAGAAATGCTAACTAGCTAATGCTCAAGCTAGTTTGACAGGATTTCTGAGAGGATATTACATTTGTAAATGCTTACCTTTCACACTAGCCCACTAGCCAACATTTAACAAAATTGTATTGTTTTTAATGATTTATACTTTCAGTGTGTCAATGTTAGCTACGTAGCTAAATTACTCACGGAAGGCTGCCAGTTTTTTT
>JAOVVB010000023.1:13621034-13633188 GCA_028570985.1 Heterobranchus longifilis | reverse complement strand
ACAATCACAGTTGGAAAGCAGACACACACACACACACACACACACACACACACACACACACACACACAAACAAACACACAGATAGAAAGAGATTCTTTTACTATGACTTGAAGGCTACTGTAAGCAACACAAGTCAGTTCTTTTGATACATAAGTAAATTTTAAGTTAAGCACTTTTTTTCTACTTTTGCTCAAGTAGAATTGTAAATGGAGGACTTATACTTTTACTTGAGTAATATTTTTATTTTCTACTTTTACTCAAGTATAGATTTAGGTACTTTGTCCACCTCTGTATATTTTTTTAAGACACAAGCAAGACTCTGAATAAGGTTGGGTGCTCATGACATGGCATGTGCTGAATGTTTTATAATGAAATTGCGGTCATAATTTAGAAATCGACATTTTCAAGACACATCACAGGCCCAATTGGCAAATCCAGAAGAAATAACAAGAAAAAAAACAAGGCAAGGGTTAAAGTTTGTGGTGCGCTTAGCTGATTGTAGTTGATCCGTGATCCATATGAGTCACTATCCACAGTTCGGCATGATTGGTTGCAAAGTTTAACCATAACAATACAAAATAAGTACTTACTGCCGCTGCATGATGGTTGTATATTTCCTGTTTATTTAGAATATTTTCCCTATTGCTTCGAGTGTAGTGTGTTCTGTTAAATCAGTACTAAAAGCCAGAGGTGGAAGGTAATTAAGTACATTTACTTCACTAATGTACTGACGTGCACACATTTGCACTTTTATCAGAGTAGTTTTATCGCTGAATACTTTTTACTTTACTCCACTACATCCTACAACAAATATTTGTACTTTCTGCTTCACTACATCTGTGCATGGCATTGCGATACATAACCAGAGCAATGCGTAGGCTTTGAAGTGATAATGCTGCCACCTGCTGACCTGCTGACCTACTTTTACTTAACTAGACATGGATATGGAAGACTTCTACATTTACTTCAGCAATATTTTACCTTGGATATCTCTACTTTTACTCAAGTACAGGATTTGTATATTTTGCCCACCTCTGCTTATAGCTACAGTCGTCTAATGTAATTGCTTTCTTGATGTCTTGCTTATTTTACAATATTTGCCATGAACAAAGCGAAGCATGTCCCAGCCACAAAATAGAAATAAATCTCACAAAACTGAATTAATTGCCTTAAATGTTAATCTATGGCAACATATTATTAAAAACTATGTCATCTCAGCTGCTCTGTAGATTTCTATATAATTTATACTGCGCTGCTGAACATACTTAATTTCTCTTCATAGCATCCTAATTAGTAATTAGTAACAAATGACTCCTGTTTCCCCTCTTAAATATTTAATAGACTTTTCCAATTTGTGTGTATTTATGCCAAACTATCGTTACCTGAGAATCCGAGTGAAGTTACCGCTTTGTGATTGGAAAGCATTTTTAAATATTTTAAGGGAGGATATTTCCGGTATTTATGTCTGTATGCACTATTATCATCCTCTTCATTAGAGCCCATCTCGCAGCTGCTTCTTTGCCAGTGGCTATAGTTTCCATTCTGCCTTATTTCTGTATACTAGGTGTGAGTGTATATGTGTGTGTATGCATGAATGAATGTTGTGTGCATGCCAACTGGGGGCCAAGATTTGTATGTAAGTGTGTGTGTATTAAAAGCCTGTTAAGGTGTCTGTAGTATGCCACTTGTGTCCTTGTTCTATAGAAAGTGTACATTACTATAGTATTGGGGTGATGTCAAAGTCCCTCTGCACAGACACTGCCAATGACATAACTGATAGTGTGTATGGAATATGATGTGATTATTGAGTATATATTGTTGGTGGAACTGATCACGGTCATGATCCCACGTTTCTGTCTCGCCTTCGAGCGGGCGAATCAAAAGTGCTGTCTTGATTTATTATTTTTTTTCCTCGTTTTGTGAAACACTACCTAGCCAGCTTATTTCGGCTGGGTTCAGACAACCAGACCACCTACTTATGTCACTGCCTCTGCGTTGCGAATTAATGTTATGTATGTTCGTTTTTTGGGTTTCATTTTTAAGTAAATCTTGTCTCAATACCAATCCTGCTGTCCTGTCATTATTTCCTTGCAAAAAAGAGAAACCTGATGATTTGTATTTAATGTTCTGTTTAATTTACTGACTAACGTACAGTAAGCTTGACTCATTAAATACATCATTTACGCTCAACAGCAGGGCTCCATGTCACTCTGTCAGGTTGTCCTTGCCTCGTCAAAATAGAGAAGGAAACCTAGAGTGGTGCATTGCCATCTCATCCACCAAGGAAAAGGCATGAGTGTTTTATTTTTTGTCCAGAAAGAGGACCTTTGTTCAGGCCTTTATCTTTATCTACAGTATCTCCAGGTATTTTTGCATTATTTCCTTAAACTTATAGACATGTCAATACTCTTTTTAGTCAAAATGATATAAATGCATAGGTTGCTACCATTTCTTATTTCCATGGCATCCAATTTGCTCTGGCACAGCAGTGGCATGGATGATGATGATGATACATTATTCTGTACAATTGTGTGTTAGAAACACAAGGTGCAAAGGCAGGACCTAGTATTCCCAGAGCTTTCTAAATGTTCTAAACAGTACTCCAAGCCCCTGCGGAGGCTTGGAGTACTGTGCATAATTGCATGCAACATTAGAGCAAAAGGAAGTCTAACTTGCATGAGTCCATGGCTTATAAAGAAATGATTCCACAGGACAAGACCAGTCAGTATGGGGTGACCTGGTATTATACTGCACAGAATAAGTCACAAATAAAATAAATCAAAGTATTACTTGTCTGTTATTCCTTCCTATTCATTATTGTCTTTGACCGGGACAAACGAAGGGCAACTGATGGAACTTTTGCTGGCAACAAGAAGTAACAGAATTCAGTACAGAATTCTCTTGTCAACTCAGTTTCTTAATCAGGAAGAAGATTTTGATGTTTTTACTAACAAGGCCAACATAACATCGGGGCCTTGAACGTGCATCCTTCCCCAGGCCTTATTTGGCACAGGTAGTGAGTGACAAACCAACAATGCCTACACCATGTTTCACTTCATGGTAGTATAATGTTCTCACCAATAAATGTTTATTGTGACAAAGGAGATGGATTCCAGGGTGCATGGGCATTTATGTGTCATTTGTTGGTGATCCCGAAGAAGGAGGTACCCTTACAATGTCAGCAATCCCAGGAAATCTTTTTGTCCTCCATGCAGATTGTGGTGGCATACTGTACAGTTTGGTCTTACTGACTTCATATGGGAGCGCAGATGCCAAATACAGTATACACTCTAACCTACATAGATAGTTCATGCAGTATGCAGTATTGGACAAATAAGTTCAGTAGATTGTGAAAAATGCATTTTTTCAGAAAAACTTTTAGTACTTTTGAACACTTGCTTTCTGAGGCATTTTTATTAATGCAACTGTAGACGGCATACATGCTATTGATTTTTATGCACTAATTGTACAAAGTGGTTTCTTGTGTATGTTTGTTATCTAAAAGTTTGTGCTCTATTAGTTGTGACAAACTAGAAAACTTCTACTTAGCATTGCCAACAATACTAGCATGTTTGATCATTTGTATTACTGCAGAATTACCCAGAAAGCTGACCTTGCTCTAAAAATTGCATAAGCCATAACATATCATGAACACTAAGCTTATAAAAGAGATCTATTTGCATGTCTAAAATCTGACTATAGCATGAATTTTTGCATAACAGGACCCTTTAATTAACTTAAAAAAGGAAGTGGTGCCACTGTGGACAATCACACATTGTAAATGTAAAGTATGGTGTGTATTGATAACAAACATGCCCTGAGTAATATGCTAAAATAAGTCATGGAATTATGGGGAAAACCAAAGCCAAAGAGAGCCCCTCGAAATACAGTATATGGGACCTTGTTCACGACTGTTGATAGAATGCCAAGAGTATGCAAAGCTGTAATCAAAGTAAAAGTTGTCTAATTTTATCTAATTTTGAAAAATCTTAAATCTAAAAATATTTATATTTACATTTATATTTTACTTTATACTTTTGTGTACTACATAATTAAATGTGATATTTCATAGTTCCAATGCCTTCAATATTGTTTTACTGTGTAGAAATAAAAGTTAAGGTGTGTGTCTAATATTTTACTTTTTTTCATGCATTTTTGCAAACATACAGTATATGCACATGCTGCAGATGATACAGTATATGCCCCAGATCGTAGATAACAGATTAAAGATCTAAGCAGCAGGATGCTTTAAGATAAAAAAAAGTTCCTGATTCCAATTTCTTGTACTATACATACTGTATTCTGGCAGTCATGAATAATAAATTGTATTATAAATTGAAATTATAATCATACCTTTATACACTGAATAACTATCTAATAATTAATGTATCAATATTTTTGTTATGGAAAATGCAAATCTCCCCAACTAGAAATAACTAGGAAATACTAAACCATCCAGAATGATTCTGGAGTGTTTATGGGCACTGCCCTGAAAACCACTGGTTGTGTCCAGGAGTGAGTCTACTCATGCCAGAAAAAGTACTATGAGAGAAATGTAACAATATTTTTTTCTTAATTACATAGCTTTTTGCCAAGATTGGCAAGATTGAAGAGATGCTTGGGGAGTTTAAAGATTGTCCTACGAGATTCCAGGCTTTCCAGGAAATATGCCAGGAGTACGTCAGTTTTCTCGCCAAAATTGCTCTTGGCGAGATTTCTTGTTGGACTCTGTATGTATGTGTAAAATTGGCTTAAGTGTTTGATTTCCAATCAGTTGTCTTCTGATTGTTCAATGGACCCTGGTAATTTCATGTTCAACTGTTCCTGTGTTAATTTCTCCCACCTTCTGAGAGCTTATCCATCATTGGCTGTCCGGCCCTCTTTGCTAGATTCTTGTTGTTGATGACTGTCAGTTCTTTTGGCCTGATCCTGTATCAGGATCATGTGCTGAAATACAAGTATATAACAATGGCCAATTATACACTTTAAAAGTCATGTTTCAGATGGGTCAACATATTGGCTTTCATCAAACAAAGAAATAAAGAAACTGTGAAAATGACTGGAATTGGGTTAAGAACTGACTACTGATAAAGAGTGATGGAAATCATGTAAAGTGATGCACCCATCATGACAAGTGAAATATTATATTGTGTGAATTTTTTTTTTTTTACCCAGGCAATTTATTTAATCATCTTAACATTAAGGATTTTCTGCTGTCTTCGGAGAGCTTTAAAGCCAAATTTACCTTCAAGTGCCAAAATGTACTTGCACAAGGCTACTATTTTAATAATCTTTGTTCTATAATCATTGAAATCTGATCAATACAAAAATATATTTCATTATCATATTTCATTAAATCCAACCAAAGAAGGTGGAGGCAAAAGAAAGAGATGCCAACTTTATGCACAACAGATTAAAAAAAAGCTTTTTGTGCCATAGATATGATGTATATCTTTGCAAAGGACATGCAACGACTTTATAAATTAACATTTTAAATATTTGGCTGTGAATCTATACATTAATTTGATCGTGCAATTTAGAAGATGCTAATAAATGGACCAATGATGCCCCCTTACTTAACTGAATTTTTTTTTCCAAACAGAGCAGAATTAAAATTACCACTTTTTTTTTTAATGTAGAAATTGAGCTTTAAACGGTTCATAAGTCCAAAATCACAAATAAAGAAGTCTCAATTTTCTTTGCCCGCTGGACAGAACGTAAAAGTCTGTTGGCCGTTAGCTAACTCGCTAATGTTGAACGGGCGCCTGTTAGCCGACCTTATCTTATGTCCAGATAAGATCAAAGCTAACAATGTATTAGTAACTTGTTTTTATTTCAAAATAGGAAACACACACTTTATTACACTGTATTATTGTATTCCTAATTTGAGGCGGGCCGGGTCAGGATTGACTAATTTTGCAGTTTGGATCAGGACCGGAGTTCAGACTTTGCGAAACCCTGCTTCAACACTAATTTCTTTTCTATTAGGTTTACAGTCACAGCTGAACTTCGTAGATTAATAAATAAATAAAAGTTTGAGACACATTTAATGTGATTGTAAGCGTTTGTCCTGATTTTAACACTGTTGTTGTTTTCTGGAGTGTTTGATGTTTTGCAGTCAGGTGACAATATTTAAAAATAAACAAACTACCAAATGAATAAAACAATACTCACTAGCTACTTAGACACAACAGTGTGCTAATGTTCCAGGCTAGTTAGCTTAGCTAATGTTTCTGCACAGTGTTTCTATAGGACTTTAGTAATTTTTTAGCTCTTACTTTTAACTCAAGTCAAATTAAACGCTAACAAGCCATGATCATTATCTTAAACCATAAGCCATGTGTTTTATTCCTGCCCACTACTTTTACCTACTTTTTTTAAATTTCCTGATTAGTTTCCTGTTTTAACACTGTTTGTGTTAGAGAGAGAAACAAACAGAACTCAGTAATTAACTCACCGGTGGTGATGAACTCCGCCCCCTTTAGGCTCCTCCTACCGTTACCATGACGACCCGACGTCACTTGTCAGAGAGGCACGCGCTGTTTCTTCATATTATCCTTATATTCGATTATTTACATAAAACACATTTTTATCTTGTTTTCATAATTTTTCAATATTTATTCTATTCACAATAGATGATATATTTATAGTTCAATAATATAGAAATAGTAAACCTTATCTTAGTACTGTATGTAGTGGCGGCTCGTGGAAAATGTTGTAGACGGGGATGTGCTACACTGACTAAACACAAGTAAAAGTATATTTAAGTATATTAAATTATTTTTAAAATGTTTAAAAGTTTAACAACTGCAGACAAAATCTACACTCTCAAAACACTTTCGTGTTTATTTCAATTTCAGATTCTTACTCACGAGTTTTAAAATAAAAGGCGCCCGAGCGCCCTCTAGTGACCAGCCGCCACTTATGCAGTCCTACCCCATAATTCTTTCAACAAATTATTAATGACCAATATTAACTTTTTGTAGTTATAAACAATAAGACATTTTTCACTTTTATTAATCATATACATAATAAAATCTAATAAAAACATTCTGATTAGCACTATTTATGCACCACAGAAAGAAAAATATCAAAATATTGTTTCATTTGCAAAAGGGCATAAATGTGTTAACCTTTTTTAGCCAGAACATCCATTATCTACAGTTTACCTTAATATAGGTGAAAAAAAATCTAATTTTATTTAGTACTAAATGATCAGATCCCAGTCCTGTCAAGTGCTGTTGGATGCTGTGCTGACTGACATGTCCTGACTGATCAACTACTGATGATTTTTCATTTTTCTTGGACAATGCTAAACATCAGCTTTGAGTGAGAAATGAATCGTGGACATCTACAGTGCATCTCGAAAAATTAGAATATCATGAAATCAAAATGCTCCTTTTATTTATTTATTTATTTATTTATTTATTTATTTTATTTATTTATTTATTTTTACCAAACTATCGCTGCTCCACTATGAGAATAAACTGTATCATTTCTTACCTCCCTGGCCATGTTGATCACTGTGTACTTATTGTGAGGCACACAACCTCACAACCTCCGGCTACATCTGAGGTAAACATAGAGAAATTAGCAAAAAAAAAAAAAAACCTTTTTCCGTCAACAAACTGCTGTAGGTCAGGACTTTTCCTCAGTCATCAACACTCATTTTGAGGTTTTATTATAAATGATCAAACATTTCCACACACACACACTACAATGATAAGTCTCTTTAAATATATTTCCCTAATTTTATACACGTTTCTTCAACTGGGTGTACGTCATCTTGTCATGTCCCACATGCTGCTCTGCTTTAAACTTCAGTGAGTGCAATATGACACACAAAAAAAAAAATCTTTTGAAGTTCTTAAAAAACAGGCCATGCATGTAATAATGTAATGTAATCATATCTGAATAAAATAATAATACGAGTCTATCACCCCCTAGTGGAGCTCACACAATATGACAGTTTCTTATGTTGTAGTTTAAGGACCAAAGATAATTTAGACTTAAAGATCCAACTCACTTCCCTTTAGGAAAGAATTCAAGTATCCTCAAAAAATCTCCAATACGCCTCATTGTTAACTTTATGATTTTTGTCAGGAGCCATGACTAAATATCATTCTATAAATTAATGTGGCTTTCGCATTTTAGCAAATGCGAAAAATGGACCCCATCAGCATTTTTATGAGGCCCTGAAGGGATAAAATCAAAGACATGTTGAACAAACCTTTACATGCCCAGAGAGTTAAATATAGAGAACTACAGTATATATAGAGAGAACTTAATTAGTGGATTATATATTAATAAATACAATATAAACAATTATACTCCACTAACAATTTGCCCAGAAAGGAGGATTTTTTAAATAAAACATTCAGAAATGAACCCCCATGTTGTGTTCCAGTCAAATCTGACAGATTTATATGTTTCCTCTCTAAAAAAAGTGCAGTTAATTACATCTGTTTGTCATGAGGTCCAAAGACACAATCCAAAGACATTCAGATTAGGATAATTGGTCGTCCAAATTGTCCATATTATGTGTGTGTGAATGTTGACCGGAGGTCCTACTATTTTAGTAAAAGTGGGAGTAAATACAATGGTCACCACTGGCCTCCATGGGCCATAATTAACTAAAGAGGTTACTAGATGGAATTTATGAGTCATTTCTTTGAATGCTGTTAACAAAATGTCAGCAGGAATAATAATAGCATAATATTGTGTTTAAATCTTAATCTTAAAATCTTCTGATCTGAGAACTCACGCATTATCTGCCAACAATGAAAGAGCTGTAATGTAAAGAGTCGTAATTCCTACACAGGGGGAAATCATAAAATCATACATTTGTAAAAGCTGCTTAAAAAAACACTTTGAAGTGCTTCAAACTGCAAACACTGATTGTGAGAAAGTTCTCCATTATATTTTTGGCTGTGTGGGTTTGTGTTCATTCAGTCCTAATGAATGGCAAGAAGTGGGTGTTTTTGGATTTCAGGTAAGGGGTCTGTACATGCAACTCTTCTACATTGTTTTAAGTGAGTGGGCAGAAGGAGCGGATTAATTTACCGTAGTCTTACAACAGCTTTGACATTAGTACAGGTACAAATTACAGGTTTACAAGTTGCATGCTTGTTTGTCCAGTTTTTTTCATTGGTGAGTGATTGGATTGCTAATTTGGAATTCATGGAGGCCATGAATGAATTTTAGTATTATTGTTTCTTTCATGTTTAGTTTGAGTCCTTGGGAAAAGTCCTGAGTCCTGAGCTCTCAAATCACTACACAAACACAAATATGTTTTAATTTTTGCATAAAACAGTAAAGATGGAACACATGGATACAGGTTATAATGGCTAGTTATGGGAAAAAAAGTGCTTGTAAAGGAAGTTTTAAAAGAAAAAAGATTGAAAAAATATATAATTGTTGTAAAACACACTTCAGAAAAAAAGATCATTTAAAAAAAGATTAAAATAATAGATGATTATGATCAATTTGTCAAAATTGATTATACTTATTTATGTGTATGTCACAACATACATAAACAGGCATGAGTTCTTTAAATTAGCAAAAGCAATAAAGATCAAATTGTCTTGACATCCATGCTTGGCAGGTATTATTAGTGCAAAGAGCAGGTGTGTACTAATAATCTATTGCCATCTTCATTTCAGATTCCCAAAATCCATGTGGTTTTGGCGAAAATTCATTTTTGTAAGCTCCTTATCTATATAAAATGAAACAGTATTTTTTTTTTTTAATTAACTGCAAAAAGACACAATTAAAAGTAAGTGTTGACAAAGTGGTGATTGCACCAACCTACTGTATGTTAACATTAACATGATGTTAAGATTTAAAATTGAATGCATAATCATTAATTAGTTAATGTTACAGTTTGTATTATCACTTCACATTAGACACTTAACAGATATGATAGATCTGTTTTATATATGGTGACATGATAATAAATGTATAGTCTTTATTCATGCTGAAAGATTCTATTTTTGTTGTCATGCCACTATCATTTATGCCGGTCAGTGTAGATCTATTAGCTCCATCAGAAGTCATAGACAGATAGAGAGAAACATTTTCAGCATTTACAGGGATAATCATCCTACTTTTGGAACATGTATGCATATTACCCTATTTTGATAAGATGTGATCCAAACATGATAAATTGCCAAATTGGCCAAATTGCAGTCTGTGCAGGCCATAAGTGAAAGCGTAACTTTTTTAACATAAAGAGACAAAAATAACAGAAAACATAAAGCAGTTCAGAGCATGAACAAAACTAACGCAGTATGTGTGGCGTAGTGGGGATGTTAAAGGCACGCCAAGCTCAGTATGTTTATGTGTGGAAGCCCACACGAGGTAGACCGTGAGAGTGATGGTGCAGACTGTGTTGGACACTTCTTTCCTCTTTTCTTTTCAAAGCATCCTATTCCCTGTTCTTTTAAACACAAGTCTCGTTTCTTCTCTTTTCTTTTTCGCACACTCTTTTCTCTTTTCTTATTTTTTCACAGTGCTGGTTAAAGATTGGCTAGTGCTTAAATGCCATCAAGGTATGCGGGAGAAACAATCGGACTGTACAGGGGATATGACAATAACTCCCCGCCGAGTTCCTGTAATATGCAAGTGGTGTTCATGAATGATTGTGTGTACAGTTCCCACAGACAAATGCTTCTCTTGCGCAAGTTATCTATGAAATTTCAAGGATCAGGCGTTCAGGCTGATCCTGAGGGAGACCTGAAGAACTCCTTAATAAAGTGGTTAAAAACTGCGTACAGCATATAGTATAAAATGAAGAGTATTAAACTGAAATGTTATTTTTGATCTAGCATTTTTTGCTACATTTACATAAACATTGTACATCAAAAGCTTTCATAACAATCACACTGTTACTGGGATTTGAATGGAGCAATGCATTCTCACATGTGTGCGCTGTATTGCAGAAAAAATTGTCAAAGTTAGAATGTACCAATGCCTCCACTTTTATGTTAAATTGAATTCTTTACATTTCAAGGAACTTTACAAATACGGCAATGCATTCGTTTTATCACAAAAACAGCCTTTTTCCATCTTAGAAATACTGCCAAACTTAGGAGCATCTTATCCGTATCTGATGCAGAAAAGCTAGTTCATGCAATCATGACCTCCAGACTGGACTATTGTAATGCATTACTAGGTGGTTCCTCAATAAACAAGCTTCAGTTAGTTCAAAATGCAGCAGCCAGGGTTTTCACTAGATCCAGAAAATACGATCATATAACCCCAATATTATCATCCCTGCATTAGCTACCTGTTCAGTTTAGAATTAATTACAAAATAGTATTACTTACATACAAGGCTTTAAATGGTTTAGCTCCCACATACCTAACCAGTCTTCTGATATGCTACAATCCACCATGTTCATTAAGATCACAAAACTCTGGACTTCTGGTTTCCAGAATATCAAAATCTACAAAAGGGGGTAAAGCATTCCCATATTTAGCTCCTAAGCTTTGGAATAGCCTTCTAGTCAGTGTTCGGGGCTCAGACACAGTCTACAAGCTTAAAAGTAGACTCAAGACACATCTCTTTAATCTGGCATACACATAATTAATTTCATAACCTTACACTCCAGTACCTCTAAATGCACACTCCTATCTAGTGCTGCTAATATTCTGAACAGCAACTAAGTCGAATCTTTCCACCTGTTCTTTATTTTTCTACCCATCCCGAGGCATCCAGAGAAGGACCAGCTCCAACTGGTTTCTGCTTCATAATAGTTTGGATCTACACATGCTGCTCCTGACCCCATCTCTCCCCTGCACCTGCTGACTCATCCCTGTGCTGAACTGAACTCCATGTTAACTTAGACAGCTTCTGTTATATTGAACTTCCAGGAGCCCAAAACACATGATGATGTTATATAATTCCTGTTATCTGTTATCACCCAAATGAGAATGAGTTTCCTATTAAGTCTGGTTCCTCTCAAGTTTTTCCTTGCCACCATCACCGACACCCTTGGCTTGCTCACCTGGGACAATCTCATTATTATCTAAACACATTTTTCTCACTCATACAACCTTCCATAAAATTTCTTTTCATTTTGTGAAGCTGCTTTGAGACAATGACCATTGTTAAAAGTGCTATATAAATAAAATTGAATTGAATTGAATTGAAT
>JAOVVB010000023.1:13604359-13617543 GCA_028570985.1 Heterobranchus longifilis | reverse complement strand
CGGGCTAACGGGCTAGCGATGCTAATGCCGGTTAAAAGCGGTGTGCTGCAAAACAATTAAAACTTAACGATATAACACGCGTTTCGAGTGAATATATTATAAGATAGTATAAAACACTTATCTGTTATATGTTCACTCTTCGTAAGGGGACGAAAAACTTGAAAACTTAGTCAGTCTGGCGGAGCGCGGAAAAAAGCAGCCCTTGGTCCAGAGCTTCCAAGCCGAAAAAACAATGCAAGGCAAAAAACAATGCAAGGCAATGGTGTATCTTCAATAATAATAAGTGGTGTATCTTCCATAATAATGGCAGTAATATCGGTAATAATTGTAATAATATTATTATAATTGTAATACTGTGATGCTGTTGTACTGTATGAGAGCTGGCTGGTTTGGACGATCTCTCAGGGGACCAAGGAAACCAAATTAGGGACAAAAAAGTGCAAAATGCACACATGGGACTAGTAACGCTTCAGGGCATTTTCTGAAGTTTATGAGTACATTTGTGAGACTTTCATTCATTAAATAAAGCCTGACAGTTATTTCTCAGAATCTCAAATTGATAGAATGTCTCCTAAATTTCAAATTTGTTTTGGACATTATATTCTTGATGTGCAAATAGAAATATATACAGCCTATGGGACAGGTTTTAGTTTTATTCTTGAATGAATGAAAAAGAAAGATCACAAAGAAAAAAAACTCTCACTTAAATCACATTTTCTTGCAACATCAATTCTTTTTAAATCACAAATGGCATGTTACATTAACTGCACTTAGAGTTTAGACTTAAGATTTCAGTAAATTGAAAAAAGATTTTGTAATTTCGTCAAGTTTGGCTAAAGCAGCAGCAGTTCAGAGATGTCATCCTGTCTTAGCAGTGTCTTGATGGGCTTTATCTTGCAAAGGCAATTATGCAAATTGATCTAATAACCTCCAGCCGCTCTGATGTTCAAATTATTTTAATATACAGTTTTAGGGAAAAAAAAAGGGTTTTAAATGGAGGGCAACATCCTGTGCACCTTTACAGGAGCATCGTTAACATGCACATCATTTGACCTTAATGATAACCCACTGTACCTCTGGGCCTCATTAACATTTGTAGTGTTTTTTAGCTTGTGATAAACAACAACATCAAAAACCTTGCAAACCTACATGGATTCCACACGTTATTGACGTCTTACCTTCACTTTCTGCTTCACTAGTCAAAGATTTCATGTTGTGAAGAGTAACAGTGCAAATGGAGGTATGAAAATATAAGTGTGTCCATGACTGTATTCTTAATTAGTGAGAAAGAGGAAACATCAGTGTTGAACTAGTTTCAGGATTTAAATGTGCAAGAACATGATATTCTCTAAAGGATATCGGAAAAGTTGGTGTAATTAGGGGAGGGGTGGAGGTGTTAAATAAATCCATTAATAAATCCATACTTTCTCAGGTTTTATACACCAGCCAGAGTTCTTTTTATGTTTCTTATCTTTCGATCCCCAGAAAGCAGGGTGTCTCTGTGGGGGTAGAGAGAGCAAACTCAAATATAATTTATTTATTATACAGTATTTATTTATCACTTTACATACATGTTAGTTGAAATTCTCAGAAATTTCTCATGAATTTCAGGAGCATGTTGTAACAAAAGGAAAACCAATAGCAGTGCCTTTTATGCAGGAATAGCTTGTGTGTATGCTATGCAAGGTTTTATTATTATTATTTTTTGCACGTTTTGTGAGGATTTCTTTGAAAAATTCTTGAGTGTGACTGTGGCTGAATTAAAAAAAAAAAGCAGCCAAAAATGATGGACAGTGATGTGTTGGACACAATCGATAGGTAAGAAATAACACATGACAGACTGGAATGATATTGATAAATAATTCATGCTGGCCTGGTTTGAAGCCAGAGCAAATCTGAACAATGTGTGTCCCCCAAAGTGTGTTACTACACATGTAGCATAACAATTTACTAACAATTAAACTTGTAATTTTGCTAAGAAATGACACAAAATGCTTTTTTAACCTTTAAATGTAATGTCTGAGAGATAGGCTACTTCCTTACATTACAGAAGGTACAGCTACTAAAATTTCTCTATGAAGGAAATAAGATAAAACATAGAAGAAAAAATAACACCCCGAACTTATTCCAGCATGACAATGTTCTTATACACAAAGCCAGCTCTATGAAGAGTGTTCAAATTGGATTGGAAGAACTCGATTGTCTCGCAAAGAGCCCTGACTGAACTCAATCTTTGGGATGAACTACAACCATCTTGACGTCGCAGCATCAGTGCCTGAGGTTACTAATGTTCTTGTATCTGAATGAACACAAATCCCCACAGCCACGCTGCACACTTCTTGTGGAAAGCCTTTACATAAGAGTGGAGTGCATTATATAGAAAATAGAATGAGTCGATAAACAAGCACATATGCAGTATCTGTCAAAAATGTGGGTACACCTTCTAACTCGATTTTTCTTGTTTAGCGATTTATATAACAACCACAACACTAACGATCAGTTGTGATTTTAAGACACGAAGGTCAGCTGTTCTGGAACAGTTCTAGCAAGAACAGTATTGTGTCGAATGCATTTGCAAAACCCATCAAGCACCATGATGAAACTGTCTCTCATGAAGACCTTCCCAGGAAAGCAAGACCAAAACTTACCTTTGCTGCAGAGGAGAAGTTCATTTAGAGTTACCAGCCTCAGAAATCACCAATTAACAAACAGTATCTCGGATTAGAGCTGTTTCAACATTTCAACATGAACTGTTCAAAGGAGATTGTTGCATATTTTGGACCCCTTCAGCATTGTTTTACAATGTAAAAAGAAATAAAACTCAGGAACGACAATGGAGTTAGAAAGTGATCCCAAACTTTTGAGTGGTATTGGATATGTGCATGTTGAACATCCCACTCAGGATTTAGTCTTCCGGTAGTGTTGGGGAGGAGGCCTGGCATGCAGGTAGTCTTCCAGTTCATCCCAAATGTGTTCAGCTTAAGCTCAGGTCTCTGTGCAGGATGAGTTCTTGCACTATAGCCTTGGCTCTGTATGTTACTTAGTGACATGTTAGAACAGGTTCCAATATACAATGGTTTGTCTTTAAATCTGTAAGGATCTCCTTACCTGTTGGGACAGAGTTTTCTGGGGTTGAGACAGCAGCCCGTGTAGAGGCGCCAAAGACGCGTACTCAAGAAAAGAGCAACAATGAAGAATACGAACGCGGGTCCGAGCAGGTACGAGAGCCCGTAAGCCATGTTCTGTTTTAGAGTGCACGGACACTGGAAGGATAAGAAGGTAAAGATCTGCTGTCCACCAATGGTCGCGATTGCCATGGCACCGTACCCGATTGTTGTCTTCTGGTTGGTGAAGAAGCGCAGGACAGCGTTGAGGGAATCCATCGTGGGTTTCAGAGGCGCCGGGATCATTTAAGAGGAGATTTTAAATTCCTGAAAGAGGAATGTAACTTTTGAAACAGAGTGCAATAATGCAACTCTGTGGCTGGAAAACCCTTGACTTCCTGACCAGAGATGAGCGACGCTGATCGTAGTGTGCTCTGTGCTTGTTTGCTCTCTTTCTTTTTCTCTCAAAATCTCCTCCCTGAATCGCTCTCTCTCTCTCTAATTCCTTGATCATTATTTAGCCTCAAGCAAACCAGCTCATCTGGTTTTGCACAACTGTCAGCAAGAACAAAACATATTTCCCTGCGCGGTTGCAGAGAGAGATATTTGGGTATTGCACTGCTCACGTGTTTGCATGCGTTTGAGTGAAACATTCAGACTCCAGATGGCACAAGCCTGTGCATTTCAGAACCTTGAGGTTTAGACTAGAAATGAAGCACAAGGGCAGACAGAAGACCACACTTAGTTGTGACAGCGTCTTAACTACCGATTTTTTTTTTTTTAATCGAGTGCAACCTCATGCTACTAAAGTGATTCCCCACAACACTGAAGTGTACAGTATATCTAACAAAGATAAAATGACATGTACAACATTCTAGAATCACTTCTCCATGCAGAACATATGCATTAAATAGATACTGAACTGTCAGTTGTTCAAATCAGGATGATGATGAGCAACCTGGTAAATGGTGGTATTTAGTCTTCGTGAAACTTCACTAGACTCACAACTCAATTTGGCCTTTATGATACATAAATAGATATGAATTTAGTTTATTGTGTATATGTGTGGTTTCAGATTTCCAGCATTTCACTTAATTTCCATTAAATGTGTAAAAATGTGTATATGTAAAAATTTGCAAAAGGATGCTATCAATGATCAAAACAGTTACTTTTGTTGCTGAAAGCCAACATGATCTAGGTGTATTTCTTTACTCATGGACAAAATAAACATTGCACATATACATTTCTTACAAACTTTATTTCTGTCAAATAAATAAGAATTTTCCATCAGGACCAGAAAATCCAAATTGAGAGGTCGTGGAAATTCTGATGTCGGCAGCATAAAGTTGTTCAACAAAGTTTGGTATCGAGTGAATGAGATTGTTATCGATCACAGCTTGACAACACAGGCAGCATTACTTATAAAATGTAAAAAGTGGAACCAGTTGTTCGGAATACAATTTTTTTACAAAGAGGGTACAACATTTATTTTTTTTTGGCCAGACAGGTAGGGATGGGAAATGTGGCAAAAACATTAAAAGGATGGAGTGATGTGGCCTAAAACAAAGCAGGGTTTTTTCATATTTTCATATAGAAGCACATCCGGGGGAGTTTTATTCCTGTTATACCACAGCAAATTTGCTGTAAGTTACAATTGATTGTTAATTGGAGAACAACAAATCATATGCATTCAGTAAGTATATTATTTCGTGTAAAACTCAGTTTTGGTCTGTTTTAACCATGTCTATCTAGTATTGCATGCTAAATGGAAAATGGATGTTCTTAGGATAGAGCAAACTGACATTTTAGCAAACATAATAAACAGATAAGAACCTATCTGGACCTAAACCTGAGATTTATAAAATATGCTTATCTTTAAAATATGCTTATCTTTAATTATACAACACTTGTAATCTGATTTGATCAGAGTCACTGGGATGTTTAACTACATGCTTCATGTCAGAGGTGATCTAACAATCATTACAAATGACACTAACTGTCAGTCGCCAGCGTGGATGAAATTAGCTCGGTACAGGCCACAGTACCGAGGAGCGAGCCCCTGCCTGCCAAAAGCCACATTCAAAACCAGTTACAGAAGCACTTTCAGCTAAATGTTAAAATTATGTCAATTTAAACCACACATTGTTAAGTCATTCCAAATTGACTTAAACGATCCTTGCTGTTTTGTTTTGGCTAACATGAGCTACAGAGCTAACTAGCATCTAACACAAAGCTGAATCCCAAATCCCTCTCTATCCCCTGATCAAGCGTACTACTTGGTGTGTGGAACTCAGGCTGCACCCTCGTGCCTATGACATAACAGCCATGGTGATAAGTCTCTGTCTCTAAACGGGGAAAAAAGCACATCTCTAACTTTATACACGCTACAAAATTCCACCAAGTAAACCACAGATCATTTTTATATAACCTGAATATATACTGTACTGTATAGTTATGCAGGCGTATTTTATTCTTCGGTTTCGTGTAAACTTCTTAAGAATAATATATAGTAGAACCAGTCTACACAATATCAACAATGAGCTGAAATGGTTCAGTCTTTACTCTTATTTCCATCCATCCACCTCTTATGTCCAGCTAGGCTACAATGGTGATTACCGTTGTATTTATTCCCTTTTTACGACTGCGGGAGGATCAACCTTCACATACGCACTAAGGGAAATCTGGGAACGCCAATTAGCCTAATCTGCATGTCTTTGAGCTGTGAGAGGGAACCAGAGAACCATGAGTAAACCCACCAAGCACGGGAAGAACATGCAAACTCCACATGCACGTAGACCCCAAGGTGGGAACCAAACTAGACCATGATGGTGCCAAGGGGCATGGCTAACCACTAAGTACCTGATGTTCATTTCAAAAAATGTAATAAATAAGGTTAAACCGTTATGAACCCAAGAAAATAAGAAAAAGTCAAAAGACAAAGGCAAAAATTTATGTACATTAAGGTTGATGTCTGTTAAAGGCTCTGTTCCCCATATGTTTCCCTCAGTAGCATTTCCTCCGGAGTGAAGTCACGATTAGGATTCTCCACATATCTCTGCAGCGTGCTGTAACACTGCGTGCCACGGTTAAATGAGTATGCGGCGGAGATCTGCTCCCAGGCTGTGTGCTTTGGAAAAGGAAACGCCTCGGGGTCTTTGTTCTCGAAGAAGCTCTTGAGGTTCCTGTCGGCCAGCCGGGTGGCGTACTCGTCTGCGAAGGCTTCAAACTTCTCGCTCTCTTTCTGCCTGTACACTTTAAAGAAAGTGAGCTGCAGGTAGCTCACTCGAGAGCAGCAGTTTTTGTAGCATGTGCCAATCAGAGCAGCCAAAGCAGAGCTCATGATCAGGACCCAGCCGAGGATCTAAGAAAAAGACATTGTTTAATTACTTAATCATTAATATGGAATGAATCGGCCACCAATACAGAAGTTAATTATTTGTCTTTAGTAGCAGCAGGTCATAGTAGTACTTGAGACTGGGCGTGTAGCATTAGCAGGAGCTCCGCTGTCTCTGCTGCTGACATGCTGGACGTTTGACATGGGACTTTGGCGAGCTCGTCCTTGCACGCTGTGGTCCTGTTTTTACAAAACCAGTCCACAACTGCATCCTCGTTCATACCGCTCACCGCACACTCGTAGAACACGCCGTTCAGCAATGCGAAGCTTAGCCACATGATCGGTGCCACGAGCGCTCCAACAATTACACTAAAAAGCACGTATACGCAGCCTGTGCAGTTCCACCTATAACAGCAAAAATAATCTCACAATAAAATAACACTGGAAAAAGTGGTTACAACTGATATGCTGTACAATAAAGGAATAAAATGCAAGGGGTGGAATATAGTAATTGGAAAACAATCAATAATAAGATGGTAAGCACCATAATATATAATTATATTGTCAACATTAGAAGTCAACATTATATTATTGTTAACATTTAGTCTTCTACAAGTGTTTGACAAGACCATGACTAGCTTTTACATATTCTTCATTTATGCTACACAGTTTAGTAAAAGGGCGGCACGGTGGTGTAGTGGTTAGCACTGTCGCCTTGCACCTCCAGGGTCTGGGTTTGATTCCCGGCCAGGTTCGATTCCCATCTCTGTGTGCTTGGTGGGTTTCCTCCGGGTACTCCGGTTTCTCCCCACAGTCCAAAGATATGCAGATTAGGCTAATTGGCGTTCCCAAATTGCCCGTAGTGTGTGTATGTGTGTGTGCCCTGCGATGGATTGGCACCCTTTCCAGGGTGTACCCTGCCTCGTGCCCTAAGCCTCCTGAGATAGGCTCCAGGTGCCCGTGACCCTGAACACAGGATAAAGCGGTATAGAAGATGAGTGAGTTTAGTAAAAGCTCACAAAATGTTAACCCATGACCGCTGGGTGTGTTAGATTGTCTATGTTGTGGCTTTTGCTTTGTGATAATTATATTACATGGTTCATAAATGTAGGTTTCTTATTTTATTGCTAGTTTTTTTTTTGATGCATTATCTTTTTGATAATTCCTATCATGCATAGTGGCCACTGTACAAGTCTCTGGAGGCAGTGTCTAGGCTTAGCAATGTAATGTGGCAATAAGATGAAGTCAGTTGATGACCTGAATGTACTGAATGATCAGGGTACCTTAAAAAGTGATTAGTGACGGAAAATGTTTAAGCATTCATACATAAACACATACATAAAAGGGTATAACTGTAGTATTATAGCTGCATAAAGTTGAGAGAGGGAACTCGGAAACACAGTATGTGTTTTATCTTTGTACTAATTTTTGATATTTCACCCGTTACTTGACTAATGAGAGGCAGCGCTGGTTATGTTTCAGGACCTGAAATAAAGAAAATTTAAACAAAGGAGACCAATTTCGGAACGCCTTATATTGGTATAACTTACTGTATATTTATTATTAGTATTTTCTGTACAGGAAAAGTTCTTTACACTCCAGCTGTGGATAGGACTGTGAGACACGTTGGAACAAGTTTAAGGCTTTTGGCTCCATTAAAGGGAAACAATACTGCCACAGGACACAAAGATCCCCTGTACAATTGTTTGCTTCAAATTTGTTCTAATCATTCCCTTTATTTCAGTTATTTTAAAACATAGGCTGATGATTCTTTTCTTGTGTGCATGTAGCTTACCTGTGAGGACAGAGTTTCTTGGGGTTCAGGCAGCAACCTGTGTAGAGGCGCCAAAGACGAGTACTCAGGAAAATGCCAACAATGAAGAGCACGAACGCGGGTCCGAGCAAGTACGAGAGCCCGTAAGCCATGTTCTGCTTTAAAGTACACGGACACTGGAAGGATAAAAGAGTGAAGATCTTCTGTCCGCCGATGGTCACGATGGCCATGGCTCCGTACCCGATGGTGGTCTTCTGGTTGGTGAAGAAGCGCAACATAGCGTTGAGGGAATCCATCGTGGGTTTCAGAGATGCAGGGATCATTCAGGAGGAGATCCAAATTCCTGAAAGAGGAACGTAACTTTGTGGCTCTGTGACTGGAAAACCCTTGACTTTCAGACTAGAGATGAGCGACGCTGATCGTAGTGTGCTCTGTTTATGTTTTTCTTTTCCTTTCTTTTTCTACTAAAATCTCCTCCCTGAATTTCTTTCTCTCTCTCTCTCCCTCTCTCTCTCTCTCTCTAACTCCTCCCTGATTGTTATTCCTCCTCAAGCAAACCGGCTCATCTGGTTTCTCACTTCCTTACAGCCAGCACAAAACATATTTCCCTGCGTGGTTGCAGAGCTCAATCTGAGCATTGCACTGCTCACGTGCTTGCATGTGTTTGAGTGAATCATTCAGACTCCAGATGGCACAAGCCTGCGCATTTCAGAACTTTGAGGTTTAGCCTAAAAATGAAGAACAAGGGCAGACAGAAGACCACACTTACCCACGTCTTAACTAGCATTTCTTTTTTCTTTTTTTTTTTAAAGAGTGCAACCTCAAGCTTCTAAAGTGAGGCCCTACAACACAGGAGTCTACAGTATATCTAACTAAGATAGAGTGACATGTACAACATTCTAGATTCGATCCCCCATGCAGAACATTTTATATTATAATCAGTATGTATTTATTGCGATACATACTGATTGTTCAAATTATGATGTTTGATGAGATATTGCATTACACTGGTTTATTATCTTATTCAAAAATCCACCTACAGCCAAGTAGTAACCTCATGGCAGAGGCAACCTGGTAAATGGTGGTATGTATGAGGATATCAGTTGACATGAAACTTCACTAGACTCACAACTCAATTAGGCATTCACGATAAGGAGCTAGATATGGATTTTATATATGTTATTCCTAATTTACAGCATTTCACTTAATTTATGGTAATTATTTATGGCTAAACACATGGTACAGTAATGGTGTTTAAACAAGTTTCTCACCTAGGTGATAAAGTGAATTTTTAGATATTTTTTTTTCATAATACTTAATGCTGCTTATCTCTCAATCAATGCTTTCTTTTTTTGTAAACATGCATACACATTTATATTTTTATCAGACGCAAAAAAAACAAAAAAACAAAACACATTTGCTAAGTACAATTTCATGCCCTTTTATGGAGTGTCCATAACTTTTTCAAATTCAAATCTTTTAATAATCCCAATTGACATTCAGATGAAACTTGGCCAATTTCACATTAAAAGACATAAATCTGAAAAAGTGTATTATTCCAAAATATAAAAAATTCTTAAGTTTTTGCAACATGATTTTGACATGGTTACGTACACTTTTTTAAAATTAATTTAATCAACAATTTTAAGAAGCTTACACCAATTTTAGTATTAATACACAAAGAATTATGAATAATTTTTTTATTATTATTGTTTGAAGTAAGACAGTATAATGCTGAGAAATGGCCATTGTTGGGGCACATATAAAATCGTCTTTCCAGAACAGCTAAAGATTGGTCACTTTCATGTTGCATAAACATCAGAAGCAACTTTTTTGGCACACACATTTTCCATTTTTGTTCCTGAAAGCATCCTTGAACCAACATGAGTTAGTTGTATTTCTATAATTATGCACAAAATAAACATTGCACATATATATATATTTATTACAAACTTTATTTCTGTCAAATAAGAAAGTTTGATTTTCTACAAAAATCTGTGAACCCATTAGCACCAAAAATCCAGCTCCAGAAATAAAATAAAATTTGAGGCCGACACCATAAAGTTGTTCAGCAAAGTCAGAATGGAGTGAATGAGCCATTGTTTTCGATCACAGCTTGACAACACAGGCATTTCCTGTAAAATTTCTCAAATTACATCATCACATTAGTCCGTCTAATCTTGGTACCGTCATTCTTGGCCTTCCAGACCTAGTGAAACCAGTTGTCCGGAATCTTAGAGGGTGCGACTTGGATGGTGACTAGGATGGAGGAATACAGTATATTAAAAACATCATAGCATGGCATGAAAACTGTAAAACAAAAAGAAGAAATAAAAACTTTAAGTTCAGAGAATGGAGTTACAAAAACATGAAAGTATGGAGTGATGTGGCACGAAAAAAAGCAGAGGTTTTTAATTCCTTTTAATAAGCACGTCCTGGAGTGTTTTATTCCTGTTATACTGTACCACAACACCTAGTTTACGATTACAAATGTGTATTAGTTGGAGAATAACACACCATATATGTAGTCGGCCAAAACAGTATTGGTGCTGATTTTATATTATATTTTTTATGTTATACATATAATACAGAAAATGTGTGTGCCGAAAAATGCTAGTTCTGAAGTTTATGCAACATGGAAGTGTTTCATCTGAATGACAATTAAAATCATTGAATGATTTAAATAAAAAATTTAAAAAGTTGCGGACACTACATAAAAGGGCATAAAATTGTACTTAGCAAATGTGTTTCTTTTTATCTGATAAAAATATAAATGTGTATGCATATTTACAAAAAATGAAGTATGTATTGAGATTTGATCCTATCCAAAAGTTCACGTTTTAGCACCAATACCACGTTTTGGCCGAGCGCATCTCGAAAAAGTTGAATGTCATGAAAAAGTACATTTTCTTTCAGAATTTAATTTAAAAAGTAAAACTCATATTCTAAATTCATGTAAATAAATGACATGTAACATAATAAATCTGAAGCTTTTTGTTTTCATTTCAATAATTACGCCAAAAATACAGTATCTCAAAATATTAGAATATTTCCTAATAACAATGAAAAAATAAAACAAAATGATGTTCAGTTATGCACTCAGTGCTTTGTTGGGATTCCTTTATCATGAATCACTGCATCGACATATCATGGAGCTAATCAGGTTGCTTTGATAGCAGCATTCAGCTTGTCTGTATTATTGAGTCTGTTTCTATTGACAATACTCCACTTAAGCACAGCATTATTATTGTCAGCATTTAATGGTAGTTTTGCCACTGGTGGCAAGTGCTAAGTCATGCTGGAAAAAGAAATTGACATCTCCATAAAGCTTGTCAGCTTTTCTATCGTTTGTTTGAGCGTCAAATTTTTCATGTCACTGTGTGTGGGTTAGTTAATCTTGTTGGCGCCCAGATACTAATTTGTAAGCTCACTGACTGGAAAATCTTTTACTTAGAAGTACGAGATAAGGAGAGATGTGGACAGTAGAAACAGGGAAAAAGCACACACCTAACTCTAACTTGATACAGCAATGCAATCGGTTAAACCACAGATCATTCATAATACTGTGATTATATACTGTACTATATAGTTTTGCAGGTATTTTTCACGCTACACATCCCCGAGGTGGAATGGTTTAATCTTGATCGTCCTATGCTCTAAATGTCCTGATGCTCATCAAATGAAAATAAATAAATAAGGTCAAAGTCACTCGGTTAGAAAAAAAGGTGATGGAATTGGAAAAAACAGACAAAAAATGAATGTATATGCAGCTATGTCATCGCTTTACAAGTATAATATTATGAGGCTCTTAGAACACTTATTTTGTTAAAGAAAAAGGTTCCGCCCAGGGTGCCATATACTACATTTGCTACAATTCTTGCTAGCCAGTAAACCAAACACCCAAGGAAAATGTAAATGTAAGTTGAACATTGTTTACTGATGAACACTAAAACTGATGCCTATCCAAGGCTCTGTTCCCTTTCTAATGGCATTTCCTCCGGAGTGTAGTCACGATTAGGATTCTCCACGAATCTCTGCAGCGTGCTGTAATACTGCTCGCCACGTTTATACGTGTACATGGAGGAGATCTGCTCCCAGGCTGTGTGCTTTGGAAAAGGAAACGCCTCGGGGTCTTTGTTCTCAAAGAAGCTCTTGAGGTTCCTCTCGGCCAGCCGGGTGGCGTACTCGTCTACGAAGACTTCGAAATTCTCGCTCTCTTTCTGCTGGTACACTTTAAAGAAAGTGAGCTGCAGGTAGCTCACTCGAGAGCAGCAGTTTTTGTAACATGTGCCAATCATAGCAGCCAAAGCAGAGATCATGATCAGGGCCCAGCCGAGGATCTAAGAAAAAGAAGATTCCTAAATTATTTATTACTTATTCATTAATATGAAATGAAATGACCAGCTATGCAAAAATACAGAAGTGTCTACTCTCACTCCATCCATCCATTCATCTAGGAACTTCTGTAGCCCAACTAGGGACCATGGAGGCCAATGGGGACCATTGTATTTATTCCCATTTTTACAACCGTGGTAAGACCTCTCATCAACATTCACACACTACGAGCAATTTGGGAACGCCAACTAAACTAATCTGCAAGCTCTGCAATATGGGAGGAAATTCACCAAGCATGGGGAGAACATGCAAACTCCATGCACACAAATTCCGAGGCAAGGGGGGAATCAAACAAAGACCCAGTAGTAGTAGTGGTCATAGTAGTACCTGAGACTGGGCGTGTAGCATTAGCAGGAGCTCCTCTGTGTCTGCTGCTGACATGTTGGACGTTTGACACGGGACTTTGGCGAGCTCATCCTTGCACATGGTGGTCCTGTTTTTACAAAACCAGTCTACAACCACCTGCTCATTCATACCGCTCACCGCTCACTCGTAGAACACGCCGTTCAGCAACGTGATGCTCAGCCACATGATCGGTGCCACGAGCGATCCGACAAGAACACTAACAAGCACGTAC
>JAOVVB010000023.1:13558409-13569492 GCA_028570985.1 Heterobranchus longifilis | reverse complement strand
ATTAGCTTTATCTGCATGTCTTTGGCCTGGGGGGGTGGGGGGGGGCACATCTTGAGGAAACCCAGAGGAAACCCACCAAGCACTAGGAGAACATGCAAACTCCACGCACACAGACCTGAGACGGGAGTTGAACCCTCAACATGGCGAGGCGACCATGCTAACCACTAAGCCATTGTGCTGCCTCTTTATGCTTGTATGTGTCTTGAAAAATGTCTCCCTCTGGCACCAATTCCTCTAGGTAACAAAGTGAAATAAGTTAATGCAGAATGTGCACTTTAAAAAATGACCTACCTCAGAGGTCATGCATAATAATAACCTTCTTTTAAAAAGCAAATGTACAGTTAATACCATACAATAAGCCTACATAATGAGTCATATTTTTACGCTTGCCCTAAACGGCCTTCCCTTTGTGCTGCGATTCAGGACGGTCCCCTTTATCAGGCTTCTTCTTGATCAATTAAAGCGGTGAAAGGTTTTTCCCTGCGGCCCTTTCAGTGCTCGGCCCAGGAGGAATAGAGAGTTATCGTTCTTTCTGTGCGTGGTGGGGACAGGAATAAGTGGACTGTCTATAAAAATGGCCCTCTGCTTTATCAGCGTCCCTGTAGGGCTTTGGGTTCAACACTTGATATTCGGCTTGTGGAACAAATAATCTATTCTTATTTCCCTCTCTTTCTCTCCATCTCTCTCTTTTTTGCCCTTGGCCTGTTGGATTAGTGAGCGTTCATCCAAGCTCAGCAGAAAAGAAAGCTTGGGTGAGATAGATGTGTTCAGCATGCGAGTGCTTCTTTTAACCCGTATACTTTTTGAGTTACTGCACATTGCAACCCTCAGCTCACTAATCATACTCAGCATTATTTTATCATAATGACTTAATGACTTGGTCTAATTGTATAAGATATGTTCATCAATCTGATTTTGACCCAAGGACATCTTGTACTGACTTTGGATTGGGTGGAGAGTATATGTTTTATTTTTATATTGACTCATATTTGGGTTATATAGTGAAGAAAGCATGAACTATGTTATTATTTGGAACAGTATTTACAGTATATATAAAGTCATATAAGACAATGAGTGAGTATAATCTATCTATATAATCTACAGTATATATACTGTATAATCTATACTGTATAAGTATATCTATATATTTATAATCTACAGCACTACAATTTACTCCAGAAAACTTCTGGAATGCCATCAAGAAGAAGATGGAGGGTCACAAACCATCAATCAAAGCTGAGCTGTTTGCTTTTTTTGCAAAAAGAGTGGTATAAAAATACCTAACAGCGATGTGAAAAACTGGTGAAGAGCATGCCAAAACACATGAAAGCTGTAATTGCAAATCGGGGTTATTCCACCAAATACTGATTTCTTAATGTTATTTAGTCAAATCATTAACAAAATTTATTTACAAATGATTAGCATTTTTTATCTGTTATTAAAGCTCTGCAAATACTGCATGAAATATGTTTTGCTATCATACAGTATATCTTATAGAATTTTTACATACGTTACATTTTCAGATTATGCTCAGAGCTTCGAGAGAGCTTCCTGACTCACAGAAGCGTGCATAATTTCTATGTAAAATATATTTTAAAAAATTGTGAGTTCTGGTTAAACCTAACTTGGTGGACAACAGTTCAGTGCAACTTCCATTATTTATCCTTTCAGATCGCATTTGCACACAAGATAATCTTCTGACTGAGTAAGCTGATTGGATGAGAGGCGTTCCACATGTTTAACTATATGTGACATGTGTTCTAACAGTTCTAACTCTCGGTCACCAGCATGAGTAAAAGTAGGTCTATACAGTCCACAGTACAGGAAAGAGGGGACAGCAGCTGCCTGCCAAAACCCACATTCAAAAACAGTTACAGAAGCACTTTCACCAAGAAAGCACATCTGATAACGTTACATCATCTTAAACAACACTTTTGTCTCCTTAGTAACTACTTCTTTCCAATTTTCTCCCCAATATAAGTCGTAGCCAATTCCTCCCCGTCGCTAGGGGGGCTCCCACATTAAGGCGACCACTAACACTCAGTCGGGAGGGCGAAGACTATCCCGTGTTTCCCCCGATCCCCGGATGATCCCCGGATGATACCCGGATGATAGGGCGAGCGCTTTACCACTGTGCCACTCGGAGGCCCCTTAGTAACTACTTCTAAGTTGTTCCGAATTGTCTCAGAACTATCCGTCTTGTTCTGTTCACGGCTAACAAAGCTAACTAGCTCCTAACACAAGGCTGAATCCCAAATCCCTCTTTAACCCCTCATCAAAAGGCACTGCTTGGTGTGTGGAATAAGGGATTGTACACCCTACATAGCGCACTAGCTTTCTGTTTAATGTTATTTGGGATTCGACTCCAGAACCCGGAAATTAGTTAATATTCTTAAACAGAATAAGTGGAAATATAAAGTTAATCTTGTAAATTTCTCAGGGTTGTAGTATTATAGAGGCGTGCTCATATTCAGTACAGCAGCAGTACCTCTCGTGTGATATTGCTTAAATAAATGTTAAACGTTTAGGATTTTACAACCAAAAGCGCTTTTGATTGGATTTTAAATTTGCTACATATCTGAATCATTTGTTAAGATAATAATTTAAGACCAGACTATAATCAGGATCTTATAATCTTTACCAATCTCTGGAAATTGACCCAATTATCTTATTGCATGGTCCATGCATAAAACATGTTTGCTAACGCTTTTTTTTTTTTTGCATGAATAGTCACTATGGTGTTAGGTTATTTTGATAGATTTTCTGTTTTTATTTGGAGGAACAGGAGCTTTGTTTACCTTATCCACTAATAATCAGAATAATAACCCAATCCAAATCAAAATGGATTTGTCAGAAAAAGATGGGAAGTATTACCATGGACATCTATACTAGGTATAATTAACTTCTTGTTATTCTTTAATATTGAAGGCAAATTAAACGCTTCACAGTGAGCAGAACCACTTTGTTTATATAAAAAAACAAACATTTTGCTTAAACACTTTGAACATGTTAACTCTTCTACCGCTTATTCTGAACAGGTACAGAACAGTTATTCTGAACAGGTTCGCAGTAGCCTATCTCAGGGGACTCGGGGCACTAGGCAGGGCACACCCTGGACAGGGTGCCAATCCATCACAGGGCACAAGCATGCTCACACTTACTGTACACACTACGGGCAATCTGGAAACGTCAGTTCAAACAACCTGCATGTCTTTGGACTGTGGGAGGAAACTGGATTACCTGGAGGAAACCCACCAAGCACGGAGAGAACAGTGGGACGCTGGAGCTGAGAAGCCATGGTGCTAACCACTACGCCACCGTGCCACCTTTGATAGACAAATTAAATCATAATTCTAAACCTTGCTTCTTAAAAATGTCAAATCCACAAAGTGAACCGGAAGCAAAAATTGCTAACACTCTGCTAGCAGGGGTAAGATGTGTTCTCAAAACCTTTTCAAGAAAATGCAAAATGTTACAAAAATATCTCTGGACACACACTTTTGTACTAGGATAACATCATTTTTGTATCTTTATTACGTATATCATATAGGGCAAACACCATAGTATACAGGGTATGGCAACTGACACACAGTCAAAGACGCATACTTGTGTGTGTGTGTGTGTGTGTGTGTGTGTAACAGCTGGCTCGTGCCTCACTCAGTGGGGCTTTGGTATGTGTTACCTCTGCGTGGAGGCTGTAATCATAAAGTCTATGGAGCATGATTCCCTTAGGGATTTAGACACACACACGCACACACACAGGCAGCAGCCAAGTGACTGATTAGGGCAGACAATCTTCAATTGGCTGAAGGAGATGATGCTTTTCAGAGCCCCGTGCGTCTGTGTGTTTGTGTCTCTCTTTCTCTCTCTCTCTCTCTCTCTTACTCTCTCTCTCTCCTCATACTCACATCCTGCTAATAATGGCTTTCACGCAATGTCGCTGATGAAATATTCATCAGTTCTCAGTCGTGATCCTTGAGCACAGACCAATCAGAACACGCCGGGTTCACGTGCGGAATGTTCACGAAGTCCGCTGAGAGTGGGTACAACTTGTAGAAATGTTGGTCCCATTTAAAATGTGTGTGTGAGAGTGTGTGAATGAGTGGGTGGACGAGACGGTAAGTGCTTTAATACATCACATACAGTATATGACCTTTACCGCCATGCATTACACAAAAAGGCACACACACCAGACAGAATCTTAACCGTTCTCAGGAGCCATTTATGCTAGTTTTAATTTAGTTAATATTCTGTTATCTTTAGCCGATGAATTCTAAATGAGATATATTGTATAATGTACTTTATTGCTAGCGGAAATGTTTTTTTACTGGAAAAATACAGAAAGAAATCAAGCACTCATTGGTTCTTTCTGGTATTCTGCTCCTCTAAGAAACTTCAAGTTTTAACAAACTACAGATGAAAAAAATCTAGACTGTTTGTGTGTTTGTGTTTGTGTGTATATGTGTGTGTGTGGGAGGAAAATCACCTCTGAGTAATCACCCTCATTACGTTCGCCCCTAATGAGTCCATATGGAGTTTTAGGATTTCATTATGCTGCTAAAACGCCGCCAGTGGCTTTACTGTGAGTTATTAGGTCTGAAACAATACAATAATCGTCACCTAGCATTACGGTTTTCATTCGTTTCTCATCAAAAGGCTTCGTCAAGTCGCTCAGTGATCAGTAAGAGCTAAAAACATTCCTTTTTTCGCACATAGTACGGCGCCGCTCAGTGCAAATATCAGACCCGTGTGCTATTTATGGTAAGAACATGTCCCTACTGCTTTTTTTTTACAGTGACCTAAAATTGTCCCCATAACCATAAAGGGGGTTCAAGTCAAGTCAAACTGGGACTTAATAAAACTCCCTTTATTTCTCTATATAATCCGCTGCTACACTAATGCACTTATCCCAGTGTTTCACTAGCGCTTGGATACCATCAAGTTTAAACGTTTCTTGGCCTGTTCAAGCTTCATGTCTGACACGCTGGCCTCCCAGGAATTCCCAAACATGTGGAAAAGGCTTGGAGTTAAGTCAGGACTGTGTGGCAATAAATCCCAGGCCACTTCCTGTAATGTGCAAGTGATGTTATGAGTGTGTTTACAGATACGCCTTCTGCAAGTTATCTGGCGATTTTCAAGGATCAGGTGTTCCACTAGTTCAACGACTCGAACGACTCAAACCCACCTTGGCCGGGATCGTCATTCACGGACGCACGGCCTTCTTTAAAATGTACGTACAATTCAAATGTTTTACTGCAGCTCCGATTCACATCATCTGTGGCTGAAGTGTTCTGTAATTGTCTTCTGTATAATGCCTTCATTCACAAGATTCAGTTTGTCTTGAACGCTCTTCATAATATCCCTTGTCTCCTTTTGTATTCCTGGCATCCATGATGCTAATACGATTAATTAGGAGGAAATATTGCATGGAGATGGAATTTTTGAGAAGACAGAATAGCAAGCTAGCAATCCTGGGAGAATCCCTGAAGTCTCTTTAAAGGGGTTAGTGTAAAGATATATACCATAAAGCGCTTTCTACTTTTCCCTCTCTTTCTCTCTCTCTCTCTCTCTCACACACACAACTTCCATGTCCTGTAGGTTCAGCTAAACCTTATTTCTTTTCTACACACATACACACACACATATGCACACACATGCACAAGGTCGCCGCTCTGTGCAGATCTTTCACGCTCTTTTGGTTCTCTTTAGGCTCTTTAATCTTCTCCTTCTTTGTGACAGCAGACCCGTGACGAGCTGTCAATCAAACCATGAGACAACACAATGGGAGCGCCAGAGCATTCAGGAGCACGGAGGGAGGGTGTACACATGGCCTCTCTCTCTCTCTCTCTCTCTCTCTCTCTCTGTCCATCTGTCTGTCTGTCTATTACACCCTCCCTCTCACCTTCTTGTCCATTCCACCTCATCACCATTTCTCTATTATTTTCTCTCTCCTACTGTTGATAATAATAATTAAAAACAGCTTTACCAATAATTATTTTAACGACTATACACAAGGGCGTATAGTTTTATTTACATACTGTATATAGAACACACAATTACTGAATACTCAAAGCCATTTTATTTTTATAAAATAGGGTTGTTGCAGTCTTATACAATTATCAGGGGTGTCAATATTTTTGCAAATCACGATCTGGATTCCAAATATGATATGATAAACAAATATGATTTATTGCCTTGAGAAGTTTAGGATTTTGAGGCTATTGTTTGATGCTAACACCTTCTCATTCTGCTCCCTTCCCTTGTTCATCTTGTCCAGTTGTTTAGGAAAAAATTTCACCTACTGTATAACATTTAAAGATGTTTCTAAAATGCTTAGGAAATTGAACATTTCTTCATGTTGTTCTTCAATGCAGTTCTTCATTTGATTCTGTACCTGTTTTCTCTCTTTTTCAAAAATGTGTTTCCATTGATCTGTCTTAATAATTAACTTGTCCCTCACATTTTGTTATGGTCCTTCTCTTTCTCACTTCCTTATCAGTATAATTTTCATTTATAACTTTATCTTGCAGTGCTCCTCAAGGTTTGGTTCTGGGTCCAATTCTTTTTACATTGTATTTCCTTCCTGTTAAACAGTTAAGAAATCCCCAGCATGAACACCTAAATTTTCATTTGCCTAAATTTTAAAATGTTTTTTTTGTGAATATTTGCATACATATTTATATTTTTATAAAATTATTTTTATTTGCTAAATACAATTTCATGCCCTTTTATGTATTGTACGTATTTTTTTTTAACTCTTTCAATGATCTTAATTTCCATTCAGATTAAACTTAGATTTAGATTTAGAGTCCAATTTAGAATTTACATAAAAAGATATAAACCTGAAAAAGTGTATTATTTTAAAATGCAAAATTGTTAAGACATTGCAACATGAATTTCATATGGTTACGGACACTGCAGATTTGTTTGGGGAAAAAATCCTTAATTTTGCACCGAATGCTTTAATTTAAGCAACAATTTTTACAGGTCATATGCTTCTGAAAAACCTATACCATTTTTAGTATCAATACTCATAAAGAAATATGAATAATTTGCATTTTAAATAATTAGTGGTCGAAGCAAAATTGTATAACATACTTTTTTTTGGAGAACATATAAAGTCATCTACCCAAAACGGCTAAAGTTAGCAACCTAAAATTTTTAGGGAAGCAAGATTTGTCATTTCCATGTTGGATAAACTTTAGAAGTAGCATCTAAAGAACACACACATGTTCTGTATTATAGGTATAATATAAAATAATAAAAATAAAAAAATCAGCACCAATGCTGTGTTTTGGCTGCTATTCAAATTCTAATTTTATTTGTCACATACACAGCCATACACAGTATGATATGCCCGTTACCTTAAAATGTAGAAACAGTTAACAAGAAATAAATATAACAACATATAAAAAACTTCAAACAAAAAAAAAAGAAATATATATATATACTGTATATAATGGAAACTTATCTATACAATGAGAAGGAAATGGATGCTACCATGGATGATCATTGTAATATAGTTGTAACGTTATTGACTTTGAGATAATGTTGATTAAACAACTCAAACATCACATTAAAACTACAGCTTCAAAAAACACGACCTCAAAAAATTCAGTTGTAACCTTTGCTTGGAGCATTTATGTTGATCACCTATTCGCACAACGTCCAATCACATCCACAGTCCCTTACATTTCTAACAGTGAATTCCGATATAAGAATTCCGATCAGAGCAGGTGTATCTCATATTGGGCTTTACATGTTTGTAAAATAAAGTAAATCCAAAAAATGTACCTCCTTGAAAAATTCCCCCGATTGCCCCTTATTAAAATGCATGGGGACTTGCGAATCAGCAAAAAACTACAGATCCTCTCTTGCCAATTCTCCCTCAACATACAAAGCTTCACACTAAAATGTTCAGCAGGGTCTCCTGGTGGCTCCCAAGAACAATGGAGAACCATTTGGGATGTACGAATATTTGTTTGGGACCTGACACAAAACTGATTTTCCCATTGAATAGCTTTGGGCTCTTACTGTAAACAACAAATTCCTAAAACCCACCAAAGACATCATGTTAAAGACTCCTCTCTCAAACAATCAAATAACCAAAGCTACAGATCTAATACACACTCACTGGACTCACACACAGCGTACGTGCTTACACCTTGGGAACCATTTGGGTTAAGAATGAGCTGTTTCCACTGTTCCACTGAAAAGAGATGCAACATTGTGCCTCTACTTCACAATTTCTCCAGGAATTGCCTTCCATTATGTTTATCATTTATTTTCTGGAAAGCACTTTGTGACATTTGTCTTGAGAAGCGTTGTACAAATCTGCAGCAGCTTTTGAACAAAGACAATATGAAGAACAATACACCTTAACAGTGTTAGATTTGCTCCTGAAATTACTTCTAACTTAAAAAATAAGACTGTAAGACTGCAGTATTACAAACTTGTGATGAAAAACAAACAAGCAAACAAACAAACACAAAAACAGGGAATTAATCATGGGCAACTGCTAAACATTTAACCAGAGCTTAAGGTTTTAACAGACTGCAACACATCTCTCTTCTCCTATTCTTGAAATAGATCTGCTCTTCTACAAGGTCTGTTTTCTCTCTTTCTCTCTCTCTCTCTCTTCACTCTGTGTGTGTGTGTGTGTGTGTGTGTGTGCGCGCTCACGCACGCGCATGTACCACGTACCTCTGCAGTGAGCCTCCTGCAGAAACGTGATCACCAACACCTCACTTTCAATCTGCTGCTGGGAGAGAAAGAGACGTGAAAAGAATTTCAGATGGAGGAATATTCCTAATCTCTACCTCCTGCTTCTGTAACGTGGGTGTTGTTATCAAGGAGAGGAATTTTGTGGTACAGATTTAAAAACAGGAAAACCTTCCTACTCTAACCTAATAAGTAGAAGCCTGAGGAAGACAAAGGCTAGTTTTGGGAATGCTCAAAAAATAAAACAAAATAAAATAAATAAATAAATAAATAAGCAAAAGAACAACAGCAAAAAAGCAACAGCAAGATTAAGAACCCAACATCAAAATAGAAAAAACACATCAAGAGAAAGCAAATCCCAAACACAAAGCAAATTTTTTTAATAAAAAAGCTCAACAAAACATAACAGTAAAACATAATAACACAAAAACTCCAAAACACAATAGCAACAAACACAACTAAATTAAACACACAATATCCAAATAAAAACTTTAAAGCAACAACAAACAAAAATATACTACAGCAAAACTAAAAAAGAAGATCAAAGAAAAAGAAAAACACAACAACAAAATAATCAATCAAATAAAAACAAACAAACAGAAAAATAAACAAATAAATAAATAAATAAACTGCAAAATTTGGAAAATTACAGCTAACCAAATAGCAAAACAAAACAGCAAAATCAAAAACAATTAAATTCAATTCAATTTCATTTGGATAGCGCTTTTAACAATTGTCTTTGTCACAAAGCAGCTTTACAGAATCAAAAGAAAATTATGGAAATGTTTAATAAACGTGAGAAAATGAATGAATTATGAATTAAATGATCAGATTGTCCCTGGCGACGGTGGCAGGAAAAACTCCCTAAGATAGGAAGAAACCTTGAGAGGAACCAGATTCAACAGGGAACCCTGTTTTTTGGGGGAAAACGTATAGCAGCGATTGATCTGCAGTCATTGTGTGTATTAGGCGGCTGGAAGTTTAATATAACAGATGATGTGTTTAAGTTAATGTGGAGTCCAGTTCATTATTGGAGGCTCAGGTACAAAACTGTCGGAAATTCCAGTCTGAGTGACAGCAGTCGATCAAAGATCTGCATCAGCTGAGTCCAGGATCGTCTTCATGGTAAAGTGAAACCATCCTCAGTCCCCACACGCACCCTAAGCAGACCACACGGGGCATCCATGCGACAAGATCTCCAATCAGAACCGGAGCACCAGGACGAGTCAGACAGGTCTAGAGGGCAGAGGATCACTGGAAGCTCTGGAACGACATGCCCAGCTAGACAAGGAAAGAAAGAGAGGGAGAGAGAGAAGAAAAGGAGAGATAACAGTTAGGTATGGTCACAGTTACATAATGTATAAGGTGAATGTATATTTAGTGTAGAGTGCAAGCAGGGACTCTGACAGGACTAACTATGACAGCATAATTAAAAGGGAGAGTCAGAAGGAAACACAGACATGAGGGCTCCCTGAGATGTAAAGCGACCAATCACCTCACCGTCAACAAACCTGAGTGATCAATGAGAGTGGGGAAGACAGCATCTAATGACATCCATCATCCGTCCCCCAGATCTGCTCCTTTACCCAAGGCAAATCTATCTCTGAATAGGTTTTAGCCCAGACTTATAAAATAGAGTTGTTAAGATATCATAACATCAAAATAAAAAAACACATCAAGAAAAAGCAAATCCCAGCAGCAGAATAAAAAGCACAAACAAAATTGAAACCACGACAGCAAAATCAAAAATGTAACAGAAAAAAATCTAATTCACAACAACAAAATTGAGAATTTAACAGCACAAAAACCCTGCAAAATAAACAATAATAATAAATAAAAACACAAAAACAGAAAAGTTAGGACCTTATTCAACATCATATGCTCATTTCTGATTGGACATGTGAAATCAAAGTGCTGTAGCCAATCAGAAACAAGCTTTTCATTTTGATTTTATGTTTTTTTATTTTTGCCATTTGTTATTGGTTTCTTAATTTTTTTTTTTAATTGTTAAAGTGTACTCAATGTAGTTACACCACAAAAATAAAATTGCACAATTGAACTGCAATTAACCTTTTTCTAACTTTTGATTTTTTTTATTTAAATGCTTAACTATGTTTTCCTTATATATCTTGCAGTGTTCTTAGATTTTTTTGCACAAGTAACTTCTGGTCAGTTCTCACATTACCCTGTGTGTACAGTCTATATGTATATACAATATACAATATATACATATACAATGTACAATCTACAACCCGTCTTTTAGTTACTGTCTCTATGGCTGCTGGATATCTGGAATTTCCTTCGGGATCAATAAAATATCTATCTATCTATCTATCTATCTATCTATCTATCTATCTATCTA
>JAOVVB010000023.1:13515141-13525730 GCA_028570985.1 Heterobranchus longifilis | reverse complement strand
GGAAAGTGTACTATAATACAATTATTTTAAAGTATATTTAAAGTTTAATTCCAAAATTTGGTAAAAGCATGATGTTATTATACTTTTTATATATTAACTGATGGTACAATTTTTTGTTAGTATACTGTATATGCGCTGTACTATTGAGGACTTCAATATATTTGCAATACACTAAAGTGTATTTTTTTTTTCACTGGGGAATGCACCGCTTGATGCAGTGAGTCTCTCAAAATGGCAGTGATTCTACAGGCAAAGAGTAAGAGACTTACAGTATGGTCCTCACCATATACAGTACGTGTGTGTGTGAAATAATGTGAAGCTCCTCACTAATGTAATGTAACCCTAATGTCCAGTTCACAGCCAAGCTCAACCCGGCCTGGACACTTAATTACGCTAAGTAATCTTAATTAGCTCAGATTAATTGATGACACTCCAGGATGAGAAAATGCTAGCTTGTGCCTTTACCACACATCTCGAGGGAGGGAGAAAACTGATCTGTGGCAACGTTTCAAGCTCTTGTTTACTCTGCAAATGCACTTGTTCTCAAGAGGAGCCTAATTATTGATCTAAGAGGGGACGTTGCCTTTGATGGTGGTTTTGGAGGCTGATGTGTTTGAGCAGAGTGTACGGATCAGGAGCTAAGGAAGCTGGACAGACAAAAGCGCTGCCGCATCTCTGTCTTTAGATAGAGAGGAAGGGTGGGCAAAATCGCATTGGTACCAATACAAGCAGGTGGACAAAAAGCATTGTGGGTAATGTAGGAAACCAAAGTAAAAGTAGACCAACATATCAAAGAAAGAAGATCACATCTTAATTCTAAAGATTAATATTCATATTAATGTTTGCCTTTAATATTCTAATAGTATTGATGCAAAATCTACATTACTGCAGACAGGAGAAATAACTGGCATAATGTGTGTGATCTGTGTCTCACTTTTGTGGATTATAGGATTACATGAGAAAGAGAGAGCGAGAGAAAGAGAGACAGAGAGAGAGAGAGAGAGAGAGAGAGTTGCACATTCTATCTATGGCCCTCATAGACAATGTATGAACAGCATATTGTATTGTTTTTTTTTTCTCTCCGATGTCATATGTACAACTTCATTAGCCTTTAATTAGCCTTATTAGGTTATTAGGATGGGAAGTGTTAATTAAACACACACACACACACACACGCACACACACACACACACACTCACACACATAGGCCTCTGGGAGATGTTGACATTGTATTCATAGTTAATTGAATTGTATCTGTGTGTTATCTTAATTCAGTTCATCTTCGGCTGGAAGAAATAAAATGTCAAAGCAGATAATGTTTCTGGTGTGTGCATGTGCGTGTGTGTGTGTGTGTGTGTGTGTGTGTGTATACAGTTTTGTTGGAATCAGATGAGCTGCCAATGACTGTCCATTCCAAAGCTGTCACTCACACCATCTCAGTGCACAGGACTACCACACACACACACACACACACACACACACACACACACACACACACACATACACATAGAGCATCCTGTTCTGAAAAGTAGATGGTCGACACCACACAGCAAGATCTCAAAAAGGGCACAGAGGCATGAAAGAGCGAAAGAATCTTCAGACAGTTAAAAGAAAGAGTGAGAAAAGGAGAGAGACAGAGGGAAGAGTGAGAGACAGTGGGGAGAAAGAGAGATGAAAAGCTTTTTTTTCTGCTGCTTCACTCAGTGACAGCCTGAAAAGGAGCCTATGGATCTGGAGATGTGATATGTGAAGAAGGAAGAGTTTCATGCCGTGCTTGCTGGCTAATACAAGAGCCTGTCAATCATTAATTCTGGCAAGCATGAGCTGAAATTCTTTCTCTTTCTCTCTCTTTCTCTCTCTCTCTCTCTCTCTCCGTAAACGTGTAAGACTTCTGACCAAGTCGGTTCACAAAGTATAATTTTTTAGACCCACACAGCAGAACGGAAGGTGCGAGAGGGGGTACTGATGTTAATAATGGTATGAGTGTGTAGGTTGTAGGGAGATAGATCGTGTCACATGTTGGGAATTAATATGTAAATGGTAATCATTCTCAGATTATATTAGGGGTGTATTACCTTATTATGGGATATATAGGGAGGAGCAGGGTGTATCAGGACATACAGGATTTGGACATGTTCGAAAATATATTGAGGTGCATTATTATATAGTAGGTTGTATCAGAGTATATTGGACAGTGTTGGAGAATTTGGTTGTACTGGGGTATACTACCATGTACTATATACTGGGTTGTATGTACAGTAGGCTCATTGGGTTGCATAATAGCTTGTAATTAGACTACATTGGAGTGTAGTGGGATATAATAGTATGTATTAGAGTCCATTATGGTGTATTGGGATATACTGGGTTGTATTGGGTGTTCACTGGGTGTACTTTGATATAATGGGTTGTATTAGGGTGTTTTGGGTTGTACTGCAGTATACTGCGGTATATCAGTATACTGGGTTGTACTGGGGTGTACTGGGATATACTGGGTTGTATTAGGGTTCATTGTAGTATATTAGAAAACACTGGCTTGTAAAGGGGTATTATTGAAGTATAATCAACAATATTGGGGATTTCTGGTGCCTGTTGGGGTATATAATCAGACAGGATTTACAGAGGTGTACAAAGTTTGTAGTCTGTTGGTATGAACTATAAGATAGTCTTTAAAATTTTGTTTTTTTTTAAAAATGTAACTAATATACTGAAACATATTTATTGCATACTGGAAAGTGTTGAGGTATATCAGGGTGTACTAGCATATTATATTGAAGCCGCTGTGTTGTGAATAATTGATGTAGGCTATTTGGACTGCAGCCGGCACCACGCAACTCTCTCCTGCTGATCTACATGTGTTCACACAGCACGAAATCTCGCTGGCACAAATCCACTAGCACTTTCTTCTCTGTTTTTTTTTTTTCCGGCTCCCTCTCTCCATGCATCCTACAGTATCTCTCTGAATCATGCCCACTGTCCATTCCACAATCTCTCCTGCAATTTCTCCCGCTAATCTTCCTCTTGCGCTGTGTAAAATCATCCATCTCTCTTTCTCTCACCATTTATCTCTGTCTGTTGCTTTGTATCGCTCTCAGAATGTACATTTCCCCCCCCCTGTCCAAAGCCAGCATGGGCCTTTTTTGTGGGTTCTGGTCTATTTTTTTGATTCACAAATAATGATAAGGATAATGGTAACAAAAAGAAAGAAAGCTGAATAGAAAGAAGTCGAAAACATTATTTATCAATTTAGCTATATTAATGCATGCTGCTTAGTTTTAGAGAATTTTAGCGTTTCATCATGGGGGACTGTCCTATTGTTATCAGGAAAGCCTTGAAATCTGTGTCCTTAAAGTATCTTAAGTGCGTTTCAGTGCTGAATCGTGTAACAAGTTTTTTTTTTCTTCCCCCCAGTCAGCCACACATACAGTTAGTAGCCACTTTAATAGGAACAGCTATACACAATCACATGCAAATCACATGGCAGCACACAAACACCAGAAAAGATAAAAAAAAAAAATTGGTCTCAGTTATACCCAGTTTGAAATTGGGTCCGAAGTCGTTGTGGTTGGTACCAATTCAGTAAATTTTGGCAAATTTTGACACAAGGCGATAAGGAAGTCTTAGCGACATGAGAACGTTTCAATAGCGAGCAGTTAAGGAATTTAACGCTGTTATACTGAACCCTAAAGAACTGATAAGGAAACCATACCATCACTACCAACATGAAGTGAAAATACAATGAGGCTATTACCAAAGTATTAAAGATGTGATAACGACCACATACCGTCCCTTTAACGAATTGACGCCAACCGATAGACATTGCAGGTAAAGGACATATTTCAGATGCCCAGCTAGTTAATGACAGTGAGATGTGAAGGAGTGCATAGAGAACGGTACCATCAACTTTCCTCCACCGGAACGCATCACCAATGATGACAAGCCCAGGCCTTATTTTATCCACGGCGATGACGCTTTTGCCTTGAGGACGTATTTGATGAAACCCTACAATAGATGTGAACTTACAGATAACAATCATCGATATTTATACCAAGACGGTAAAAAAATTATTATTTTATTATTTCTTCTGACAATAACTAAAATGATAACATTCACACGAAACCCAAAAGCGGCTGAAAGGAGCCGGTAGCGAGCTCTCCAGAGGTCATAACAAATCTGCGTTGGTGTAGGTTCAGTAGCAAATTCGTCTGAGTGGAATGGTGGTATTACTTTGATACTTTGTGGTACGGATGTTGGATCCAGTTGGACTAGGTTTAATTGTGCTGATCTCCTGTGATTTTCAAACACAGCATTGACTATAGAATGTATACAAGACGGTGCAAAAAACAAAATGCATTCCATTTAAATGCATCCAAAATGGAAAAAAACACCACTTTGAGTTCAGCAAGAAATTTGAGGCTCTGGTGAGCTTTAGGATTTGAATTGTACTATACTGATTTCTGCGTTATTGGTTTCTCTTCCATCTTTATTCCTCCAATATTACTTGACTGAAGACCTCTTCAGAACCTCTTCTATTGTTCAAGGTCTTATCTCTGGTAAGTTTTTAACCATATACTAATGTGCAGCTATGTTTTTCAAATAGTATGCACATCTTTAGCATTTCTCTGGATGTTTATTAGAACTGTACCAAAAAATAGCCACAAAATTGAATTGAATTTTAAACCAAAATTAAATTTTCTAGGCGCGTGTTGTTAAAGTGAGCCATATCGACTTAGTGGGGAGAGAGGAGTGTGTCTGTGGAGAGCCGACTCTCTGCTTGTGGTGAGAAACTCTATTGATTCGCCGCTGACATCCGGCAGCTTATTTACCAACAACAAATCGATGCTGCCCTCCGCCGAGGGACGCCAGGAGCTGTTGTTAGAACCACCTCTGTTCTGTGGTGTTACAATGAGAAGATTTGGAAATCCATCTGTGTTTGCAGGAGCCTGTGTGTTATGTTCGCATTTCTAACATGGCTAGAACCTTCGAGGGTTAGTTGGCATGATGTAGCCTGATGACCTAAATATTTAAATCTGACGGAAAAACACTAACACTGGAGACTCCTTGCTAAATAAATGTATCATAAACTTTAACCATATCAGAAATTATACAATTGTTAGATTTTTTATAAATAATCTCATACTGTACGAGTCCTTGTGTAAGTTGTTGCTTAGAGACATTATGACATATTAGAACAAGTGCATTAACACATGTAAACTTGTCATCTTTTTTTACACCTGGAACACCTTCTGCCCAATCAGAATCAAGAATTCAACAGCATCGTCGTATAATTAAACAGGACTTATGGAACTCATCAAGCCAGCGTGGAATCACAGTCGTGCCGATATTCAGGATGATCTCATGACTACGAGTGTAATATTGCATTCGTAGGACTGCTCGATAAACAATAAATGATTATCTAGATATTACCTGATATTTACTGTAACTGATACAGTATAGTTAAAAGTTTTATTTTTGCTATGTATCCAGAAGAAGCGACGGTCACCTCATAGCCTGTCGGCTCTCATTGATTTACGCATTCCTGTTAAAAGGTGTAATGTCTAGGGAAATCAAATTCTCTTCTTCCTTTTCATCTGCTTCTAGCAAGCTTTTATACTTTATTTTAAGTCAAAATTTGTACTCATGAAAAATGATTTTTGGAATGTCATAACAGTACCGTTTTTGAACTAGGAAATGGAAAATCCTTCCCGCTTATCCTATAGCAAGGTCATGATACAGTACACCCTGAAAGGGGCGCTAAGCGCGCATACACTCACATACTCAATCAAACACAATTTTGCATTGATATTTGGAAACACCAATTAGCCTACCGTGCATGTCTTCGGACTATAGGAAGAAACCGGAGTACCTGGAGGAAACCCGCTTAAGAGACATCTCCATGCACTCTGAGACTCGAGGAGGAAATCGAACCCTCGACCCTGGAGGTGTGAGACCACAGTGGAAACCACAACGCTATCATGCTGCCTTTGTCCCAGTCAAGTACTAAATGTAAATGTAAGCCACTCACGTACAGGGTCATGGGGACTTGGAGCCTATCTCAGTAGACATTCGGCATGAGTCAGGGTACACTCAGGGTGGACAGGGTGCCAATCTATTAACCTAATCTGCATGTTTTTGAAATTTGGGAGGAAACCAGTGTACCTTGAGGAATCCCACCAAGTATGGCAAAGGAACATGCAAACTCCACGCATACAGATCCGAGGGGGGAATCGAACCCTCAACCCTGGAGATGCAAGGCCACAGTGCTAACTACTATGCCACTGTGGCGCCTGGAAACCACTCAACCAATGAAATTAGTGGACCTAAACTACCTGTTGTATAATAAAGTTCGATATAGATGCCCTAACTGCTACAAATCACAGTTTAAACTTTTCACTTGAAATTACTTAATACAATCTCGTAGAAATTAGTCTTGGATGCATTAATGACAGCAAGACGATCCTAACCCAGCAGTGCCTAGGGATTAGTATAATACACCTTGTATAATACAAAGTCCATCTCAAGCAGAAGAACCCTACAACCTAGACCATTGTCTATACTAAAGGGAGAGACAACTATTACTATTCTGTTTGAAGAATTTACAAATAGAGGAAATAAAATTGCAGATTTCTGGTAATCCCACAGATGCCTCCTGATGATGAAAGCTGTCTGTATCATTGTGCTACGCTATATGAAATAAGGTGTAGAGAGGCCATTTTGTCCCTAACGCCGCATGTCTGTCGCACTCTTTGTTACTTTAGCACACTCCCTCTCTCATTCTCACTCGGCCGAGTCTGACCACTGGGTTCTTCTCTCTTTCAATCACACTCTCGCAGTGTGAGTCCTCCAAACACACAGTCCAGCCCAGCGTGTGCTCGCTCTGGAGTGTGTGCATGTGTGCGTGTGTGTCACGCCTCTTAATCCAGCTTCTAGCCTCGTAGTGGGTCTAACGAGACCGCAGAGGCACAGAAGGTCTGACACATAAATCACAGACACAGGATGGCTGGAACACACACACGGGAATCTTTACAAAGCAGCCTAAATGAACGTTTGTTAAGAAATTGAGAGATTGTGGTCTGAAAATGACTTTTTTTAAAAATCTGAATTCACAAGCATTTAAGTAATTTCTATTTTCCTGCATGTTTGTATCTACTGTATGTCATTTTAGATGCTTAGTGTTTTTGTAAATAAGGAATAAAACACTGAGAGGAAAATAATCTATGATGTAAGCAGTTATTGTCGCCTTCAGATGAATCCTGATTGGTTGAGTTGGGAAGGTGTGTCTGATTGTATAGTGCAAATGACTCATGAATATAGAAATAATCTGTTGCAACGAATCAGCAGATATTCAACATGATCACGAATGACTTCTTTTAGGAAAAGTGCGTTCTGACTTTTGTAAGAAGCAACTAATTAGCTTAGATAACTAGCTAGCAATAAACCTCTGACAGTATCTGTATCCTGTGTCTGCTAGAGATAAGACTGAAGTCTGAATCTCACAGTGTAACAGTGTAAATATTTGTTGCCCGTGTTTTTCTTTTTTTCTCTCTAGGTCATACTACAGTAGATTGATTTTTATGTCTTTTCTAATCGTACAGAGCCAATGCTCATGTTGGAAATCACACTGTGTCTTCTTAAAACGCAAGTGCTCACCTTTTTAACCCTTTACAGGTCATTCACTGAAATACTTGGAAATTAAAAATTGTAAAATCTTAAGACTTTTTTTTTTTTTTTTTTACAAGTCTTCTTTAGACTTTTCCTAATTTTTTTTTTTTTTTAATGTTGTCATTTTTTTATGTTGCAAATCAAGGTCAGTGAAGTTACCCTGGGGTAACACGAGGGTTATATTTGTTTTAAAAAGTACATATACAGTGCAAGGGTGAGTAGAAAATTATCTGCATTCTGGCTGTGGAATTTATTTTTTAGTAACTTTTAGAAAAAACAAATACATCATTTTTCAACATAGTCAAGCTTCCTTAATCCCTGATTTAAAATGTTTTAGGCTGAGCTATGAATCCACTGCTGTCTTCACTTCTTCTTCAGAAATGAATCTTCGTCCTCGAAGGGCTGCTTTCAGGGGTGAAAGTCCCATAGAGTGAAATCAGGAATATCGGGAGGAAGTTAAACAAAGAACAAAGTTTTTGCAGACTGTCGACAGGGTGGACAGAAGTGTCCAGATGTGCATCGTCAATAGCAGTCTCACTGTAACGACCACTGTTGATTGTTGAACCTTTTTCCTGATAGTGTTCCAATACTTCTGCCCTTAAGAATCCCAGGAAACTGTAAGCATGACTTAATGCATGAAATAAGCAATACATTTTCCAGCTGATGGTTGACTTTTGAACTTTTTTTTGGTTGCTGATTGAGGATGTTTTGGTTCCATACTCAGCCGTTTATTCAGCCTTGAATGGAAAACGCTGACAGTGCGGCCAACAGAAGATTTCATATAACCGGAGTGCGGATAATTTTTGACTCACCCTTTTGTGTATATATAAACAGGTAAAGTTATGTGCACATTTATTTATTTATTTATTGAACATAAAAATGTTTAAAAATACAAAAATACTTACCTACAAATTTGTGAGGTTTTTTTTTTCTTGAGGTACATTTTCAACGCCAAATGTGGTTCTTCTCCTGTTTAAAGGTTAAAGTAAAGCATAGTGGAGATGATTCCGTGAAATACTGAATCATTACTTTTTAAAAGTATAGAAAAGACAGAAAAGGATGCTGATGCTGGGAAAATAGAATAGTGCACTTTTTTTTAGACATACATACCACTGTTTCAAAGTGTGTGTGTGTGTGTGTGTACGTAAGTGTGTCTGTGGAAAACATTTTCAATACGGATAAAAAAAAAATGCAATAAAGCAAATAAAACTACAGCTAAAATAAATCCACAGAAAACATGATAAATAATACACACAGTCCACAATAAAATGTGAAATGACAGTGAAGTGTTATATATGCTGTTATAATATAATATAATAAAAATAAAATATAATAACCTCCACTCTTCTAGAAAGGCTTTTTTTCCCCCAGACTTTAGACTCACTCAAAAATCCCCATCTGTTAGGTCACATTTTTAAAGCAGAGATTATACAGTATAAACTAAATGCTATACGTGAAAAATGAACATTTTATAAACTCCATCTGCTGAGACGAATACTGTATAACCTTTAGATGGTTACGTTCATTTTACCCTGCTAGCACTGACGTCTCAATTAGAGCAGCGCTACAGACGTTAGCGTGCGTCTCCTGCCATCTGCTCGACAAACAACGAGCCATGTGTGTTTCAATGTGTTGCAATTAAACGAGCGATTGCAGAGCACTATCCCCCCCGCTCTCTCTCTTCCTTTTGCATAGACACCTTACATATCGCACTGTTTCATATATAGCAGCGCCTGGACTTTTTCCAATCTTCAGCTGGACAGTTTGGGTAATCTTGTGCCCATGATAGTAGTGGAACCCGGTGTGGTCTTCTGCTGTTGTAGACGATCCATCACAAAGGTTTGATGAAATGCTTTTCTGCTCGCTATGGTTGCAAAGAGTGATTATTTGAGTTGCTATAGCCTTCCTGTCTAATCATTCTCCTCATCTCTTTATATATCTGGGAAGTCTTGGGTTAATGGCTTTGCTTAAGGGGACCAAGACTGGCACCTTAGTGGTGGTGGGGTTTGAACCTGGAATCTTCCAATCACTCGTCAATGCCTTAACCACTGAGGTACCCCTGCCCTGTTTTTCATACAGTTCTCTAGACATTGCTGCATGTGAAAGTCTCTGAAGTCTATGACTTCATTATTAAGTTATTACAAAAAAAAAAATTCTGATTTTCAAACATTAGTATTCCAGCCTAATAATAATAATAATAATAATAATCTTACAGGATAACATCTGGATTTCCAGATAATAAAATAATGCATGCTTATGGAATATACTGCATCAGGGAGAAAAGTTAAAGCAATTAGAGGGCTGTAACAGATAAAACGGCAGCACAGTGGATTAATGGTTAGCACTGTCGCCTTGCACTTCCAGGGTTGAGGGTTCGATTTCTGCCTTTGGGTCTGTGTGCATGGAGTTTGCATGTTCTCCCAGTGCTTGGTGGGTTTCCTCCCACATGCCAAAGACATGCAGATTAATAAATACATTGGTAATCACTATTGGCCTCCACGGTCCCTAGTTGGACTACAGAGGTTCCTAGATAGATAGATAGATAGAACAGATAAAATAAAGTTTAATACTGTACACAGCATATTGGAAACATATAATAAATATGATAGATTTATATACAACATTCTAGGCTACATGTATTAAAGCTCAACCATAAAACCATTAGAATGTGGTTCATTTTGGATATATTGTATATGTAAATGCAATATATCCAAAAAGGTTTATTGTATTCACATATACAATACAATACATAATATGTACAATACATGATTGAATATAATTTATTTATGGTGGTGTAGTGGTTTATCACTGTTCCAGGTTCCAGGTTCGATCCCCGCGCTTGGGTCTGTGTGCATGGAGTTTGTATGTTCTCCCCGTGCTTGGTGGGTTTCCTCCAGGTACTCCGGTTTCCCCACACAGTCCATAGACAT
>JAOVVB010000023.1:13472919-13484591 GCA_028570985.1 Heterobranchus longifilis | reverse complement strand
GCCCAGGTAAGACGCTTCTGACGTTGTTTGTTGTTCAGGAGCGGCTTGACAAGAGGAATACGACATTTGAAGCCCATTTCCAGGATCCGTCTGTGTGTGGTGGCTCTTGATGCACTGGCTTCAGCCTCAGCCTTTCACTCCTTGTGAAAGTCCCCAACACTTTTGAATGGCCTTTTCCTGAAAATCCTCTCCAGGCTGCGGTCATCCCTTTCCCTCCTTATGGACTGTCAGGTCAGCAGTCTTTTCCATGATTGTGCTTCCTACTGAACCGGACTGAGAGACCATTTAACCTTTTCACAATATTCTAATTTTCTGAGATTGTGGATTTGGGGTTTTCATAAGCTGTATGCTATATTTATCTCAATTATGACAAATCAAGGCTTGAACTATCTTGCTTTGCATGTAATGAGTCTATCTCATGTATTAGTTTCACCTTTTAAGTTGCTTTACTGAAATACATGAACCTTTGCACGATATTAAAATTTTTCGAGTTTCACCTGTATATTATATTCTTTAATTTCATATTCTTCTAAGCTTATTTAAATTGCCATTGTTTTTATTATTTTCTTATTTTTCTATTTAATTATTTTAAGAAAAAACAGCTATTTCAGTCTGTGAATACTCAATTATCATGTAAATGTTTTTTTTTATAACGCATTTGTTCAGAATGTAGCAAAAAGATAAAGATCAATTCATGCAATAGTTTTTGTATATATTTTTTTATTCTTTAAAGAAGGCTTTATATTCAGTTTATATTCAGTAAGCCTATGGTCAGTGCAGATGGTTTACAGTATTCCATCATTCAAAATTCTAGAACGTGCGTGTGTGCACTGTGTGAGTGAGAGAGAGAAGGATCTTTTTCGTCCAAATGTCCACTCTAACAATGCCTAACAGCTTAATATGTGTGATGGATGTGCTGAATAAAACATTCTCATGACACAAATGAACAGACAATGTGTTAATTGTGACATTTAGCTCTTTTCCCCATAAATGCCCGTTCCCTTATGACATGCCCAGCTGCCTCCCATGGGTTGAGGCTCCGAGCTGAGTGGCATGCACAGAGCGTGTGGCTCACTTGCCTCGTCCATCACGCATCACAAGCCTTTTTCTGAGAAAGACGAGATATTTTTTTGGCATGACATTTACATTTGGGGGATGAATGGCTCATGCCGTCTCAGAGGAACGGAGCCACAAAGAGAGGGAGAATAACAGAAGAGAGTCAGTGAAATAAGAGGAGCTTTCACTCCTTCTCTGTTCTCACTACAAAGGCTTTTTTTTTTCATGCATCATGAATGTCTGATTTTGTTAATTAATACTATTTGGGTTTTGTTTTTCATTTTGCATCCATGTGGGACTTGTTTCTGTTTAGACTTAATCTCCTGTCTGTATTAGTTCTAAAGCAGATTTAAGTGTGCATTATATTACATTTATCACCATAAATTACAGTACAGAAAAATTATTATTTGGCATTAAAAAAAACTTTCTTTATGACAGGTAATCCACAAATACTACACATATCCTGTACATGTAAAATGGGATTTTGTTTTTAGTGGATTGTGACTGGCATAGTAAACAGGCTGCTATTATATAAGCTCATCCTGTGCCCTAATTAGGGTTCTAAAACATTTTTTATATATATTCTGCTAAAACTGCTATTAATAGTTTGTATATGTTTTTTCCCTTCCTTTCTCCAAATCATTAATAACCTTATATTTAATACAGAAGCAAAGGCATCATACAAGCATTCAAGCCTTCCAGTATTAAAAATCAATAGATTCCATTCATGGTTTAAAATTTATTATTAGATTTTTTAACTCAAAGAAGAGCATAAACAGGAGTGTTTGGAAATCTGCCAACAAAATTTTGACCGATACTAGAAAGGTGAAAGTTTCTTAAAGAGAATCATTACTTCAGACGAGACATGGATTCATCAGGGAGAGAATTGCCTAAAGTTAGAAATTGGTTGTTTATATACTAACTCAGCAGCGACCTCATTTCCCCTCTCGTTGGTTCCAACCACTCAGCATTCAGCATCATCAGTATACTTATCACTGGCCTGAACATCTGTCATCATCTGCACCTGTTTCTCACTGGTTCATGCCTTAAGTTAGATGGATTTTATGCTTGAATGATTCCCCCATAGGTTACTGTGTGACTTAACAAGCAAAAAAACATTCATCTAAAACTGCTCAAGTATAGGGACTGTACTGGAAATGGAGAACTATTCCTCAAGATTATATTAAATACAAGAAAGTCTTTCTCTTTTAAAGCAAAATATAAAGAAATGAGGTGGTTCAAGAATTTCGCACAGTACTGTACACCTTAAAGACTGTAATGGCTAATCAAAATGTTGAACACTCTTTCCATGCACACTCCTCCTCTGGGCATGTGGGCAGCCGTCTTTGTTTCAGACCAATGGAAACAATGGCAGCATTAAACTGCTACTGTATATCATTATCACGCTAATGATATTACTATTACAGCCTTCCTTATCACAATACAGGTGGAATAAATATCTGGGCTTTTTGCTTTGCCCTTCAGCACTGCAGAATTATCAGTAAAATAATAAACGCTAATCAAAACTATACACAGAAAATTATAGCTATCTTTTATTATCCATCAACCTCCGCTGATTTTTATTCATAAGTTCATCTTGCCTATCAGAATATTTGATTTCCACTCAGCGAGCATTTTGATTATTAAAGCGTTTCAGAGTTGTTGTTTTTTTTTTTTCATCTAAATGACAGAATCTGCAAATGTAATTAACACGACGCGATAGCGCTGTGAGGGACTCATAACCTTCATCTTTCCCCTTGATACTGCAGTTATCGTTTTCATAAAATTCATGCAAATGGCCGAAGAGACAAGAACAACAAAACAAAAAAAAACATAACAGAATGATTCAGTTCTGATAAAATCTAACATCATTATGGAGATATGAACAGGACGCAGTGACCCTTCAGTGGTTTTGTTGCTAACTTTTAACTTCTGCTTCTGCCGAACACATCTGATATAAACTTTATAGATTTAAGGTAACTAAATATGGCTTAGTGAAAGACCATGTGTCAAGTGATTTTATCCATGTACACCTGTGCATACATATAATAATCCAGTTGGCCAATCATGTGCAATGCATAATATAATGCAGATACAGGTCACATGTTCACCAAAATAAGTGTGATCTGTGTGATTTTAGCTGTGATACGATTATTGGTACCAGACAGGCTGGTGTGAGTATTTCAAAAACTGCTGATCTCCTGTGAATTTCACACAACGGAAATAATCAGAGGATGGCCTGACTGGAAGGTTAACTCAAATATCCAGTCTTTACAGACGTCCAGAGCTGAAAAAAAAAATCTCAGAACACACAACATTTTAAATCTTAAAGCAGATCTTGAGGTTATGAATAAAGTGCTTGAACTTCTTCTTGTCGTTGATGATTACTTTTAAATCTGAGGTCTTATTAATTTAATACTAAATATACTGTCTATTCGTATTAATTTTACCTCACTGTCATACCGGAATATACGTTTAAGATTGAGTTTCACGGTTCATTGAGCAAATACAGGAAACTTCAGCAGGGTCACCCCTCATTTCTGTATATTTTGCTTCCAAAGAGTCAGACTTGACTTGCGGAATAGCTCTCCAGGCTTTGGTTGGTGGTGGAAGAGGGTTATAATGTGGATTAGAGGTTGGAGGATGGTAGTTACTGAGTTGATGGGAGTGGAGGGAGGGACAAGGATAGTTGTGAGTTGAAGAGCCCTGGGAACAAAGGTTGTTCTCCTCCTCTAAATCCTACAGTTGGGGCATCAAAGCCATCGTCCTGATGGGAACCACTCAAATGCAGCGGAGGGGTTCAGTAAGATCCTGCCAGCTGAGCTCAATGTCTACTGCTCGCAGAGGGGGGGAATGGGCTCTGACTGGTAGTCCAATTATTCTGGAACACACCTTGACTGCAGACGAGTTCTATTTTGAAGACAAATAAAATGAAACCAACATGAACTTGAAAACAAGAACTATGGCTTGAACCAACCTGAGATACAAACAATAAAACAAAACCAGTAACTTCAACAGTCCAGGAAACCAAAGAGATCGAACACGACAGCAGCAAGACCATGGAACTAACTGAAACAAAGACTATACAGTATATAGACTGACTAGTCAACTAAACATTGTGCTGGTGAATACAACTACAACCATGTCATAGAGGGGAAATGCAATGCAGATGTAAGCGTGAACATACAGTGAAATACTAGAAATACAAGTCACAAAACACAAAAGCCACCAATGACATTATTACAGTATGAATCATTTAAGCGTAAGAAAAGATCTAACGTAAGGCATGAAACAGCGGAAAACAGGTGCAGATGATGACAGATGATCAGGCTGGCGATTAGTCACAAGTCACAAGTCCTCAAACAGTCCATGACCGTCTTCATGGTAAAGTGGAACTGTGTCTAGTCACCATACACATCCCAAATAAACCACACGGGGCCTCCATGCGACAAGATCTCCACCAGAAGCAGGGCACCAGGACAGTTCCAGAGGGCAGAGGGAGTCTGGATCACTGGCAGCCCAGAAGCGGCATGTGTAGCTCCACAGAGAGAGACAGGAAGAGAGAGAGAGAGAAGAGAAGGGAGATAACAGTTAGGTATGGTCACAGTCACATCGTGTATAAGATGAATGTATATTTAGTGCAGAATGCAAGCAGGGACTCCAGCAGGACTAACTGGATAATAAAATAAAAAAGGATAATAAAAAGGGAGAGACTGAAGGAAACACAGACACAGTCACTCTTTGTGTCATCAGCATAACAGTGGAAACTAACACCATGCTTAGGAATTATGTTGCTCAGAGGAAGCATGTGAAAAGAAAGTAGCAGTGGGCCTAAAACCGAACCCTGTGGGGCACCAAACTTCACTTAAGAACATGCAGAATAGTCAACATTTAATTTTACAAACTGATAATGATCAGTCAAATAGGATCTGAGCCAGGAGAGGGCCGTTCCCTTAATTCCCAATACATTTTACAATCTGTGAAGGAAAATACCATGATCAATGGTGTCAAAAGCTGCACTTAGGTTGAGTAACACAAACAAAGGGACGCAACTCTGATCAGAGGCCAATAGGAGGTCATTTACTACTTTACTACAAGTGCTGTCTCTGTGCTGTGATGAAGCCTGAATACTAAAACAAACAACATTTTGCATATGCTATTCCTATATAGATATGAACATAGCTGCAGCGCTACTATCTTTTCTAAGATCTTAGAGACAAAGGGTAGGTTTGATATCAGCCTGTAATTGGACATCAGACAGGGTTCAAGGACAGGTTTCTTAATTAGTGGTTTAATAACTGCTAATTAAAAAGATTTTGGAACATACCCACTGCTGAGTGAAGATTTAACTATTTTAACAGGGGTTCCATTATTGCCATTATTATATATCTGTTTGAGAAAATGTGGTATAGGATAGGTATAGGATCTAATACACAGGTTGATGATTTTGCAGAAGAGATGTGTGAAATGAGTTCACTCTCTTGAAAGGGAGTAAAATATTCTAGGTTCTGATCTGATATGGTTAGCTTATCATCTGCATCAATGTTTATTAAATTGTCTGGTTTTGAAGCCTTAATCTTTTACTGAAAAAGTTTGTGAGGTCCTCAATACTGCATGGTAGTGCTCTTATTTCTGGTTAATTTTGCTGCTGTGTTAAACACTGTATGCATCTAGGATTATTTATGTTAGTGTTTGAACTGGGGAGGAAACCAGAGTACCCTGAGGAAGCACGAGGAGAAGATGCATGCTCCGGGCACACAGACCAGAAGTGCGATTTAACCCCCAAACTTGGATGTGCAATGTTATAGTGTTAACCACTAAGCCACCCAGAGGTGTAATTGCATAAGTAAATCCAAGAAAATAAATATCGCACATACTCCGGGTGAGTAAATGAATAAATAATTCACATACTCCAAGGAGGGCAGTGCATCAGTCGTTCCACAGCTTTTGTGAATAAGCTGTTTATTTAACTTTTTTCTCAGTCAGACTTCAGCACTCACATTAAACCACATTTCCAGCTCTGGAGGTGGTTTGTCAATCAGCCTTGACGTCAGGCTCGAGGGATCTGTCTCTCTCACCGTTGTTTAAAATCATGATTACTAATAAACCAATAGCATTTTCTTCAGCAGTGATGGACCAGCAGATTAGAAAATCTACCTTCCCCCCGAAACGCCTGCTGATTCTCATCAAAACAGCACAAAACATTCAGTGATTAAGAGCGCGATGGGGCATGCTAATGCTAGCATAACTTTGCTGCTAGCGTGTCTGCTGGGACTTCGTTCAGGCAATAAGACGCATTAAATCAGATTGATGTACGTCATACACTCTGTGGCTGTTTGTAGTGAGAGATTAGCATTGGTCTGTGAAATATAGATTTCTCAAATGTGTAGAGAAGAGGAAATCACTCCTAGTTTATATAGCTTTGAAGGGTTTCTCATTGTTTAAAAGGAAAAATACCAGCTTTAAACAAAAATGACCTGTAATCATCATTTGTGTGTTGACTGTTTACTCAAAGGTCATAGCAAAAGTACTGGGGGAAAGTTGCTAAAATTTGCCACCATGTTCCTATTATGTCAATCAACTACAGAAGAGCTGTCTATATTTCTCTGTGTGGCTTCACTGTCAGAATATTCCATTCAGAACACTTATATTTCTAAGAATAAAGGTAATATGCATTTAAAGGAAAAATATTCATTAATAGTATAGTAACTATAGTATAGTTAAAAAATTTAATAAAATACATATATATATATATATATATATAATAAAACTGTACTATTATATAAGATGAGGAATAGAAAACATCAAGATGTTTTTTGGAATTTTTGTCTGTCTGTTTGTCTGTTTGTTTGGGCACGCATCACTTAAAAACAACTGAACGAATTTTAATATGGTTTTCACAGGCGTAATTTGAATTAGAAATGGAAAAACGGCCTTATATCATAAAAAAAAAAACCTGAAAAAAATAATTTCTTCATCTCAAAATTCAACAGATGGCGCTGTACATTTTTTAAATACGTGCTTATGAGTTTGCAATTTAAATCTACTTAATTAACACGATCTCTGTAAACACGGTAGCACATAAAAATCTTCGTCCATTCCAAAACTCAACAGATGGCCTTATTTAAAACGCTTTAAAACGTGCATATGCGTGTGCAATTAAATGCACAGGCACACCTTGTATATTTTGGTCAGAAGGTCGATGGTTCTAGCCCCAGTTCCGCTGGGTTGCTGCTGTTGGGCCCTTTAGCAAGGCCTTTAATCCTGTCTGCTCCAGGGGCGCCATATAATGACTGACCCTGCGCTCTGATATGCAAAACATAAATATTCCCATGAATTGTTTTTGAAGGAATTATGAAAAGAGGAAAATCTGATGACAATGGATAACGGACGATGAATGGCGGACGATGCTGATGCTGACAGTTTCACAGGCAGGCAACACTATGAAATAGCTGGTGCACATCTGCAGCATTAAACATTGACTATACAAGCCAGTTGTCCATGACAACTTATTGTCCATGACATATTTATTAGTTATACAGGAATGATAGAATATAGCCATAATTCCATGTGTACTTACTCGTTACTGAAGATAATAAGGTCAGCGAGGTAGCTAATCAGATAGGCATCATAGAAAAACTCCTTCTCCTGTGCATGCATTCAGCTGTAGTCTACTACAACAAAAAGGAAATGCCACATAGCAATATTACAAAACATTTGACTGTTATAGTATATTTGACAGTATTAGATAAAAACAATCTATTTAAGAAATAAATATGATGTGTGACAACACAGATAAGGCAAGACGCCAGATAGTGATCCTGTGTGTCATTTATGCTTCGCAGGCAGGTCACACGAAAAGTGTCTGAATACTTTTTTTTATCTCACTGTATATCTTCAAACAACAGTCCTGTGATTAAAGAAAATGACGTTGTTCTTCTTGCACCATCAATCAGCTCGCTGAAACAGAAAATTGTCTTGCATAAACAGGAATATTTGCGATGTTTCTGCATTGCCTCTTGCATATTTGTTATCATTTTGCATTATTCTATACCAAATGAGCATCGTAGCAGCAATAACCAGTGTGTTATTTTGGTTTGGTACAAACTTTCATACACTGCAACAAATAAGGATTAAGAACTGTACAAAGTGGTCACCTTTAAGAAAACTTTAATATATGAATACTTTATAAGGATATTAGTACTGAGGACATCTGGGGTGTTAACATTTTTAAATTCATATTCATGACAAAATTTAATTTGTCATGTACAGTACACAACCATACACAGTGCGCCATGCAGTGAAATGTTTATAGGACTGTCTATGACCCAAAATAGAAAAAGTAGACACAAAAATTATACTACAAACAAAAAAAGTACAATAAATATCTGATTAACAAAAAAAAATTACATTCTAATTTTAACATTTAATCATCTTTTACGAGAGGGTATGAGCATGCACTTGGTCGAGCTGCAGACCTGACTCGCCTTTTTCGGTCGTTGAGATGATGGGCTCTTTTAATTTAGACCGTTGCTTCATCACAGGATCGTACCCATACACCCAAGTTTCGTCTCCTCAACATGAAGGATGCGGCTCGTCCATGGCACGGTGATGGAGTTCTTGGCAGACCTCGATCCGATGTTCTGCTCCTTGGTCAGCAGCCTGGGGACGAACTTGGCAGCAACCAAATGTTCAAATCCCACGTGAGGATTGCCTGGACTGTTCCGTATGACACACCGACATTGGCAGCAATGTTGTCGATTGTTCTCGACAATCAGTGGTTTGAACATTTTTGGGGTTAAGCTTGTTGAAAATCTTCCTGATCTCTTGTCATCTTCCAGTGATGAAATCGAAAACCGCACTTGCAGCACACACGCCACTCAGTGCAACATCTCTATAAACTTGACAAATCATTATGAAGGGCGGTGCTCTCTGTGACTGTGCATGCAACCTTGTGCGCCATCTGTTGGTGTGTAACAAAACTAGTCTTGAAACTTTTTGATTATACTGTATAAAGGGTCACAGGGTGCCTGGAGCGTGTCCCAGGAGACTTAGGGCACGAGGCAGGGGACACCCTGGACAGGGTGTCAATTCATCACAGGGCACACACCCATACACACACACAGTACAGTCAATTTGAGAACGTCAATTAGCCTAATCTTTGGACTGTGGGAGGAACCCCAGCAAGCACATGGAGAACATGCAAACTCCATCCACACAGACCTGAGGTGGAAATCGAACCCTCAATCCTGGTAAGCAGTGGGTTTGTCCATGGTTTAAAGTGCAAGTCTTATTATAAGCAAATGAACTGTATAAGTGTTAGCAGAAATCTAGAGAATTCCTTTGGGTCTAAAGACGTTTCCATGAAGTCTCTAGTCCTGTAGGCATTCTACCACCTGTGCCCACTATGTATTGCCTCCATCCATCCATCTAGGAACCTCTGTAGGCCAACTACGGAATGTGGAGGCCAATGGTGACCATTGTATTCATTCCCATTTATTCACAAACTACAGGCAATTTGGAAATGCCAATTAGCATAATCTGCACGTGTTTAGGAGGAAACAAGAGAACCCAGAGGAAACCAACAGGGAGAACATGCAAACTCTATGCACACGGACCTGACAAGGGAATCGAACCAGGGACCAGGAGGTGCAGGGCGACAGTGCTAACCACAAAGTCACCGTGCCAACCTGTATAGCCTGCTTTTGATTAAATGATTGAAAGTAAGGGTGCACAAACTTCTGCAGCTCTTTTTTTTATTGGGACAAGGTGGAGGATTTCATTGGTACATTAACACACAATGTAAGCGTTATGGAGAATAAAGTTTGGAAAGCGCTGTGGTTCTGGTCAAGCTCGTTTTTTGTGTCCCTCCACCTCTCGCACTGACTGACACACAGTGTATGTGCTTGCTCATGATTGTGTGTGTGTGTATGTGTGTGTGTGTTTGGACATGGATGAATAATTAAGTCGCGTTCAAATCCACTGCGGCTGCGGTGTAAAGGGACAACGAGACAGATGGCACAGTGCAGATAGGATCCAACACACACACAAGTGCGCGTGCACACACACACACGCGCACACCCCACCATCCCCCATCACCCCCCATCAGAACCGAGCTAACACCATCCTCGCGCCTTTTGTTTCTGCCGTTTTTTAATTTCGGAGACTCGATCGAGTGTGACGCGGTGTGTTTACCGGGCGCGTCTGCTTAAAACCGTGAAGCGAAGAACATAATAGAAATTAACATAAGACAATCTTCCGGGGCTCGCCCGGTGCCGAATTAATCCGCCAGAACACCGCAGAGATTAAAGTAGCTCTGCTAATAACCGCTCTGCCTTTAGGAGGAATAAAAAAAAAAAAAAAAACAAGAGGTGAGACGGATAAAGCTGCTAAATTTCCCTTTGGAGTCGTGAGCGGATTGTTTTCAGAGGCCGATAATCGGGGTATTAGGGCAACACTCTGTATCAAGAGGCCAAGAGAGTAAGGCTTGAAAAGAGAGATAAAGTGCATCCCTTCATCCATCCATCCATCCATCCGTCCATCTCTCAGGAGCAACGTCACACTTTTCTGTTTCCCTCTAATCTGCCGAAGATTTGTATAAAGAATGAGTGCATTTACAAAAACCAGTACCCATGTCACAACCAACCCGCGCTCTCCCCATCCTAGGTGTGAGGACACAGGTACTGGTCATACCTCTAACACCAGAAGTTCGAATGTTCAAATGTATTTTTCACGTACACAACTGTACAGTACATTGCAGTTTGATATGCAGTGAAACGCTTATATGATTAAATAGAAGGATTTCACTACAAAATCCAATTAAACTAAAGAAAATCTAAACTAAAACAGAAATACATAAAACATATAAATTAAACAATGTGAATGTGAAGTTTAGGGGTCACGGTGGTGTATTGGTTAGCGCTGTCATCATGCACCTCCAGGCAATTCCAGGCTCCAGGTTCGATTCCCACCTTGGGTTCTGTGTGCATGCAGTTTGCATGTTCTAGCTGTGCTTGGTGGGTTTCCTCCCATAGTCCAAAGACACGCAGGTTAGGCTGATCAGCATTTCCAAATTGCACATAGTGTGTATATGAGCATGTGAGTATGTTTATGTTTGTGCCCTGAGATGGATTGCCATACTGTCCAGGATGTACCCTGCCTTGTACCCTAAGTTTCCAGGCTCCAGGATTCAAGATTATTTTTTGTCACTATACGAGTATAGCGGAATAAAAGCAATCTGTGCAGTGCAACTCAAATTCTAACTTAAATTACAATTTATACATAACATTATATATTATACATTATTTATACAGAGTCAGGTAAAATAAATGTAAACACACTTCAAGAAAAAGAAAAACTTGTACAAACATTTTATTCTTAATTCATATAATACTATATAATAATATAATATTATTTTTTTTACTTAATTTATATTTAATACAAAATGTATTGCTATAAGTTATATATTGAGATAAATGATAATATTATAAATAATATTGTTAATATTATATTAATATAATATACTGCACTAGACACTTTAAATATGTGGATTGCACAACCCTCGACATTACCATTTTTTTATTACCATTTATTCTAACTCCATTCCACACAAAAAT
>JAOVVB010000023.1:13438832-13452977 GCA_028570985.1 Heterobranchus longifilis | reverse complement strand
ACTATTCAAGTCAAGTAGGCTTTTGCTGTCATTTCAACCATATACAATTTAGTTCACAGTGAAACGAAACAACGTTCCTTCAGGACCAAGGTGCTACATACAACAAAGTTACAACATAAATTAAAAAAACTTACTAGCCAACTAAGAAATCTAATTATCTGACTAGCTGAGACAAGACAGGTTGACATTTTTAAATAAACAGAAAACTTTTCTTTTTTTTTAACTATTAAACTAGGTCCCATATACAGACAACAAAGTGCACGTGCAAACAAGAGCGACAAAGTGACAACACATGACACATTTCAATACTTAGTGGTAATGAGATACAGTAATGTGTTGGGGTAGTGGGGGGAGAAACGGTGAACAGTAAACATTACTTGTAAGTAGCAGCGATAATAGAAAAGATTTTTTTGTAAATAAAAAATAAATATTGTGCAAAAAGTAATTACAGGTTGGTATGAACAATTTAGATGGTTAAGACTTGCACTTCAAATGCTTTATTTAAATGCTTCTTTTATATCTTGTAGTTTGTTTGTTTTTTCTTAGCATTGCACTAGTAACTTCTGGTCAGCTCTTAAATTACCCTGTGCCTATATGTAAGATATTCAGTGTGCGATCACATCTTCAAAACTGTCCTTGTGTTACGATCTCCATTGCTGCTGGGTATCTGGAATTTCCTTTGGAATCAATCGATCTATCTATCTATCTATCAGCAATGGACTGTTCTCTCTGCCATCAAATAGGGATTGAGGAGAAGCTTCTTCCCACAGCCTATACAGACTGTCAACCAGAATTCTACATAGGATTCAACTGATTGGACTTGCTATGTCCTTCACGCATGTCTTGGAACACACCAAAACCAACAACACTGAACATTTGCAGATTGCACAGAACTGAAGGACACAATGTTACATGTTGCCTTTTCTTGTTTATGTTTACGTACAAAAGAGGACTATTTTTGCACTACTGCACTTTAAAGATGGACAATATCACTGCTGCTTATGATTCCATTTTACATTCCATGACCACACTCCACATACTTATTTATACGGTTTTTACTTTTTTATATAACTATTTCTACTTTATATTTTATTGTAACAAAATTGTAGATTTTATATTTATTATTCTTTGCTATTTGCATTTTGCCCCCTTACTTTCTTTTTTTAAGGTCACAGTCATGTAAGCATTTCACTGTATATCACACTGTGTATGGTTGTGTGTGACAAAAATGTTCCATTTTTGAATATCTATCTATTGTATATCGATTCATCAGAAAATGCTTATAGTCGATCACTCTCACTAATCTTATATACTGCTTTATCCTTTAGGGGCCTGGAGCCTTTTGGGGCACAAGGCAGGGTACACCCTGGATGGAGTGCCAATCACCAATTAACCTAAACGGTATGTTTACATATTTATAGTGTTTGTTCGAGTTGCAGCATTTCTTTGTATGTCCTCCATGTCCATGTGGGTTCCCCGCTTGGTTCTTCAGTACCCTTCCACTTTTTAAAAAGGAGGTGAATTTTCTACACTGGATACTAAACTGCACCTAGGTGTTAATCAGTGTGAAATAAATTGGAGTTATCACCAGACTGGTTTGGGAAACACAGTAAAAAAATAAAGTAAAAAAAAGACAACGCTTAAGCTGAACAGAAAAAAAGCAGTATTTTATTAGACACTTTACATTAGATGTAGAACTCTCCCCCCCCCTTGTCTCGAGGGCTTTAAAATCTTACAGCTTCAAGATCCTATATCATCTACTAATGCGGAGTCTTTCGTAATACAAGGCCAAAATAACCTTATTGTTCCAAACGTTTCATAATCACAGACATCAGTTAAAAATGAACACATATTTACAGTGTGGGTTTGAGTGCAGAGTTCACCTACAACGCTGCCTCCATAACGAGACACGCCCTTTAAACTCATGGAATTTTAAAATAAGAGAGAAAGCGCAGGAATCCTCAGCGCCTGCGTCGGCTCGGGGAGTTCGACCTGTGGAGAAACGGAAGACACACGGAAGGGACGTCAGTGTTATCTCACTCTCTCGCTCGCACAGTCACACCTCACAGCTTGTTGCATCAACACAAAACAGAATGTCACAGTACAACATGGGTCTTGAAAATCTATTTTAAAAATAGATAAAATGAGTACAAAAATGCATGTGCAGTATTGAAGCTTTAAACTTAATGCAGTGTTAAACATCACAGACAGAATAATATATAAAAAAAAAAGAAAGAAGTATAAAAATGGATACTACCTTGATCGCGATTTAGACTTGTGTTTGCGGCTTGCCTTCTTACCAGACTTGTGCGATTTTTCCGTTGACCTTGATCGACTACGCTTGTTTTTTTTAGACTTTTTGCCTTTGCTAACCTCGGGGGACGGGGACCTGCTGGAATCAGAGTCCGAATACTTCCTGTTTGATTTGGTCGAATTTTTTCTACTAGACCTGCTGTCCTGTCGGGAAATGGCGTCGCTCTCTCGTCGCTTCTTCTTCGATCTGCTCTCCTCCTCTCTGGCTGAGCTAACATCCCTCTCTCGCTCGCGCTCCCTTTCCCGTTCTCGCTCCCTTTCCCTCTCCTTTTCTTTTTCCCTTTCCCTCTCTCTTGCCCTTTGCTTGTCTTTCTTTTTCTCTAGTTCCTTGTCTCTCTTCTTCTTCTCACGGCTTGGGCTCCTCTCTTTCCTCCTCTCTCTGTCTCTGCTTCTTGTTCTCTTCCTTCGGCTGTGGCTGCGGCTGCGCCGTCTGTCGTGGCTGCGGCTGCGCTTCCTGTAGCGAGTGGAGCTCCGGTCTCGGCTGCTCCGTCTCCTCTCCCTGTCACCGCGGTCTGAATGGTTCCTGCGGGAACTCCGACTGCGGCTGCGATTGCCGCGCGAGGCTGAGCGACTGCGCCTCCTCTTTCTGCGCGGCGAGGAAGAACGGGACGAAGAGGAAGAAGATGTGGAGGAGGAAGATGATGACACCGAAGAGGAGGAAGACGAGCTGGAGGAGGACGTGCGGCTTCGGCGTGACCCTGAATGCTTGACCTCACTAACTTCTGACCTCTGACCTGACTCTACCTCCCTGTCCTTAACTTCGAGTTTGGAATCTGACTGCTCGTCCTCATGACTCTCTCGCTCCCTTTCCCTGCTCCCTAGGAATGGGGGTTCTACAAAAACACACACACATACATAAAACGTATTAACATTTTCGGACATAAATTTATGACTATGAAAAGCTAACAAAGTTAATCAAGAGTTCAAAGTTCAATGATAGTGTGTGAAGGATGCTTACCTGGGTTAGTAATAACATGCTCCTCCAGTTCCTGCCTTTCCTGCTCCTTGCGCCGAAACGCGTCCTGCTTCTGACGAATCCGGTGCCGCAGCTCCTCTTCATCCGTATCAGACTCGTCCGAGCCCTTCATGCTACGCTCGTCCTCGCTCTCGTCTGATCCGTACGCACCGAGGCCGCCTGCAGCCATAGAGTCATTTATTTTTTTGTTAAAAATCTCAGAAAAATTATTACAGCTTTTTCCTGAACCACCCCCACACACAAATGTAGCCCTAAATAAAATAAATAAATAAATAAAGAGGAAGTGAGCGTGTGGGCCTCTCCTGATAAGGGCTTACGCTGTTTTCTGTTTTGCAGTCGGATGTGTTTGACTCAAGCTAAGATTAAGCTGCCAGGGCGAGCATGCGATTAGCATGGACATTAGCGTGACATCATTTCAGGGCTGTTAGCATGATGTTTGAGTGAGGACAGCCAGACTTTAACGTTAGCATGAGCCTGTCATGAGATTAGCATCATATCAGTGTGTGTGATGTCGTTGTGGAGATCGTGTTCGACTACAATCAGGGTTACATTCTGCTTGAGGTTATAATACGTATTCTTCTGCTAGATACACACACAAACACACGTATATACACACCCTGTTTCTAATATGGCCTTCAGGGTAATAAAGCATGCTCTTAATTACTTAAATATTAAATTAACCACTTGTGTAAATTATAAATGTTAAAAAGCAAGCACATTACTGTTTAATAATCTAAAATTAAAAATAAAAAAATTAAAAACCCTCCCCCCTAAATCTTTCCTTTGACCCCTGACCCCGTCTGAGGAAGTGTGCACTTACCGAGGGAGGAGAGAGAAGCCAGTGCACTGGACTGTGCCAGCTGTTTTGCAGGAGCTTTGATTCACATCAACAACAGGAACAACATGTTAAAACACAAAGCCACCACTTTCTCTCTCAAAGCCTCTAGACAGGAGGGTACACTGATAATGCAATAATGACAAGCGCCGCCTTGGCAAGAACAAAATTAAAATAAAAAATAAAAATAAAATAAAAAAATGGAGAGAAAAAGAGGGTTAACAAACATACACAGAGCAGTAGAGGGAGAGAACCATTCTGTATTATTGAAGTGTGTCTCTGCAAAAAGATGTCCGTTAGTAACAGTGCTCATCTTGCAGTTTTTTTCCCCCTTGTCCTTCTTTTTTTTTTTTCTTTGTATTTGCAGTTCGATGTTCTAAATATTAATACCAACTCCTATACATTAGGGCTTTCACATTTGGGAAATAAAATAGTGCGCAAGACAGTGCGAGTAACTGCGTCTTTCTTTCATTGCTAAAGTGGAAGGCACGGCTGAATGGGCAGAAGAGGAGAAGACTCAGACCTTTGCTGGCTTTGCGGTGCGTCTCCAAGGCCACGTGGACGATTTCTTCGTTCGTCACCTCGAGCAGAACTTCGGTCAGGAGGGTTTTGGTCAGCAGCATCTGCGTGTCATGACAAAAAAACAAACAAACAAAAAAAAAACCCAGCATGCCAAGATAAAATAAACATCATGTACGGGTCAGTACTATCAACAATTGGAATAAGCTTCAAGTATAACGCTAGTCTAATTTGTGTTCGTTTGTGTTTTAAACTGACCAGCTGAAACTCTCTCTCCTCCTCGGTCATTTCTGGTTCACTCTGCTCCTCAAGTACAGGAGATGGCATTTTCACCGGAACAACTTCCTCTGCATCTTCACCTTCATCACCGTCCTCATCATCACTGTCCTGTTAAAAAAAAAAAAAAAAAAACATTTGCATACATTACAAATGATATCTGATTGTCAAAAAAGGTTTAGTCCTTTCATTTTATGCCAATTAGTTAGTTTCATTGTCAGAGACAAGAGTTTGTGCTGGAACAAAATATCCAACACCAGTCACCCCCTGTACGCAGAAGAGCATGTTCAGGGTCAGACTTGCAGCACAGAGCTGCTCTACGAAAAATCCTGTCGCCAGGGTCATGCATGTTTTAACGCCGCTTTACGATGACCTCTGCTACTACAGGTTCTAAGGTTGAACTTGAAGCTCTTCTACTCATCACGTACCCTAATCTGCATTGAGCTTCTTTACCTCAGTCTTGAACAGCACCACTGTATCTCAATTTGCACTCTTCTATCCACCGAATATTGCATTCATCCTCATTGGATTAAAGTTTGCACATACAGTGGTACCTCGGCATACGAATTTAATCCGATCCAGAGGACATGAGTCATGAGAATACGAAAATTCTTTAAGCAGAAATAACGTAAATGCAGATAATCTGGGCCTGGATTACATTAGCACACATTAGCGGGTGTGGTCGGGACACACTTACAAACTTGCTCTTGCGTGGTACCCGAATTCCGCCTCCGTCCTCCTCTGTGACGTCATTGGCTTTTTCCTCGTGAACCATTTCTGCCCTCTCTTTCTCCATCCTCTCCTTCTCCAGCTTCTTCTGCTTCTCGCGGTCCATTTTCTCGAGGCCTTCTCGAATCCACGCAGGCAGAGTGCGCCTTTTCACAGCGTCTGAATTACAGATTGGAAGCAAGACATCAGGGACAAACCACAACGCAGATATACGTGTGTGGCTTTCTGAATTAGATGCCTTACAAATTTAGATCTTCATTGTGTGCGAGAGAGAGAGGCCTTACCAATAACCGGTGCTTCTGTTTTGACGCCCATCTGCCCGGGCGATCTGGGCCAGTCTGGTCTGAATCCTGGCATTCTGTCTCGCCTGTTTTGGGGGCCGTCAGGAAAAAAAGGTGGTGGAAACCCAGTGCCAGGAGGACCAAATGCTCCATGCTGAAAATTAAAAAATTCGATAACAAACTCTGTAACATGCCTTTCAACGACTGCCTAATTTTAATAGGCTAGATAAGCTTTTTTTTGTACATTTTATACGCCTCCGTTTAATCCGGGTCGTACCTGATAATCAAACTGGTTGACCGGCATCGGAGTGACGGGGTAGTGTTCGGGTGCGCTGTTGAACCCGTGACTGTTCTGGCTGAATACGTGATGCGGGTCGCCAGTGAACTCGACGCTGTCCTGACTGTTACTGTCCTCTGATGGATTTACAATGTCCATGGGTGCTGGCGCCGGAGGAATCCAAGTCTGGTCTGTAGGAGGTGGAGGAGGTGGCGGAGGAGGAGGAGGTTGGCTGTGCATCCCCCACTCTACATAAAGGAGTGACAAGGTAGGGAAAAATAACATCAGTGAACATGATGAAGATGCGGCAAGAAGTGTCGATGATGGCCATGGATATCTGATGCAGCAGCTTTATCAAATGTGTGTTTAACAGATGTCTATCCACATAGCTTGTGGAAAGCCGCTCAAAAGTTCATACTTACAGATAATAAAGTGTGGGGCAGGGTGGGGGGGAGGGAGACATACAAACTTATGCAAATAAGAAATAAGGTTACGTGACGACTAGAGGGCATTTTCAGAGTCGATTGATTTGTACCATGCTCAGGAATGATTGCTCTAAGCCACTAGTTGGTTATTGAGCCACACTTAAAAACTAGAAAAAAAGGTAACAAATAAGTCTCTTTTTACACTACACCTAACATTAACATTACTGATAGTTTGGATTATTATTTAATTGCCTTTCTACTGTATCAGCTATGTCTTTGTAGGTCATAGGAAGAGACTGGACGCGTGCTATGCGCACACCGATTTCAGAAAAGACCGACAACACTGATAACGACGCATCTAAACTTCCATATCCGATTCTATCCATAACCCAAATACGCCGTACTGTGCCCAAGGCCACCTCTTCCAACAACCTTGGGCACAGTTCCCAACACGAAACGGTTGTGTTCTGACTAATCAAAATGAACCAGACGTAGAAGTCAAGTGTTCTCAAAAATGATCCAAGGGCCCTGATGTGAAAACGCCCTAGGATTGATTGAGAGTAAACATGAATGAGACGACAGTCATCTGAACTCCAGGTAGAAAGCATCCCCATACCTGGCTGCCACATCCTGTTAAAGCTGGAGTCATTCTGAAAGTTGGTGTGGTTGTTATGAGAGTCGAGTCCGGCGGCGGGGACAACGTCCTGTCCGTTCGGCGGCGGCAGCTGCTGCTGCTGTTGTTGTTGTTGTTGCTGCTCCGACCCGTTAGACTCCTTCTGAGCGATCCATGCCTGAGCTAAAGCCGCCCAGTCGACTTGACCTGAAACACACATTTCATAACAGATTCCATAAACTCTTCGGTCTGACAGTCTTCTGGAAAAGACTTGCCGACTTCCGCAAGAGAAACAAACCTACCTGGATCTTGCTGGTGCTGAAACGACTGCATCCACTGCTGCTGACTCAGAGGCCATTGCTGCCAGGGCTGTCCTCCCTGGTCCCACATCTTGAATCTTTAGTGCACTCACCCTGCACAAACAGACATACACTTGACCCAAGTGGTAAAAAACAAAAAACAATCATGCAGCTATTCTCCTAAATGAGTTCATAATAAGTGAGAGAGACAACGGTCTACGTTTACACACAGAATTATCAAGCAAACGTGTTTTTATTTATTTTTATGTATAACAGATTTTCAGGACACTCTCTAAAACCGAGCAGTTTGTAAAACAACATATGAAAGGAAGTGAAGAAAGCTCAGGGCCAGACATTACAACGCGTCATTCTCCTGGAATTTGCAGCACATATTTAATGTCATGTTTATCACTAATAAACTCAGCAAGAAGTGCAAATTAAATGATATTAAGTCTTACACTAAGATGTAATAAACATTATCCTCATTAGAAGCGCGTGATGCAGCGCAGAAATGCTAACACCAAGCTAATGCTAGGCCTCAGGATAAACACAGGCGCAAAATAAAATGAAAATTTAAAAAATCCCCTCCAGACGTATACCGACACCAATAACCTGCATTTGAGCACTTGTTTTTGAAGCTATTCTAAAATATAATGTATTAATTTTATATAATGTTTCTCTGTGTGTGTTTTTTTTTTTCTCTTCACATTCCTGTGCGCTCCCCCTACCTCTGCTGCGGCCTGCACAGAAAATGGCGACTGCTTGATTACCCGGAAGTGCTTCTCGCTAAGAGAACCGGATATGTTTATGTTAGACTGACTTTATAATAGAACTTTATAAAAGCTAATTAGCATTTTAAATGTTTACGGTTAATGTTTGGTCAGTTAAAATGAGCACGGTGGAAAATAAGTCTTTTATCGATTTGAGTTTTGCTTTAATTTTTCCCCCCTGTAAAAGCAAAAGCAAAAAAAATAAATAAATAAAAACATATTACTAATGGAAGCCGCGATTTCTCCAGCCATGCTAGCTTGCCAGTTAGCATACCGTGGGGGCCTATGGGACTTGTAGTTTTTGCCCAGTTTCGGGTTCGCGCTCTATCAGAACCAAATGCTCTGCACTTGATTTTACTAAATTTTTGTATATTTAAAAAAATACACTTAAAAAAAATTCTGACCCAAATAAAGTCTCTCTATATAAAGATCATATTCATATTCATTCATATTATTCATACTATACAATTTATACTATCCAATATATTATTCATATTATTTAATACAATTCTCTATACAATTAATACACTGTGGCATGTTGAGGAGGATGAACCAGTTTACAAAGAAACAAGCACCCTCAGAGGTCTTGTGGAGTCATGCCCTGAGGAGGCAGAGCTGCCCTGGTGGCACAAGGGGAACCCCAAACCTAAGTGGTTTCAAAGTTTAATGGATTTAATGTTACACTCAGCGGTGCTGACATTCAATGCTATTCCTGTCTGATTCCTCACTTGTGGTGGATTTTTGATTCTGTACAGCCGTTCCACAGTTCCGTTCCATCAGCTGCACCTGCAAATACTGCGTCACTTAGCACCACTGAAAGGTTTTTATCTGTTTATGATTAAATCTGATCAAATGTAATTAGATTAATAAGAACAAGTAGAAATATGAAATGCTAAGATTATAATTAGTTTTGATTCATCTATATTTAACCATCCAATATGTCAAATAAGCAGATCATTTAGTTTGTTTAATCACATTTTATGCTATGTTGAGAAAGTGGATTAACCATTTAGCAACATGCATTTTACAAACTTCTGTTTGAAAGCGCTTAGGTAGATAGATATGTTCTAAAGATATATGTAGGGACAACGACATGACAGTCGATGGAGGGCAGAAGCAAAATCGTAAATATACAGTTTTGTAAGGTGAAATATTACCAGCTACAACATGTTATTTTAATCAAATTTTAGCAGTTAAAGGTAACAAAATGACTTAAAGAAAACGTAAAATGATCATCAAGTTACATTGTTGGTTATAAACTTCCCATGAGAAATTCATAGTTCTACCATTTCACATACTACTTTGAAACAATGGTACATGTAGAATAACATTGTACATGGTTCAATTACAGTATGTATACTATGTTACTCTACAATAGTACTATGGAACACATACCATAATCTGTGTATCATCCTTTTATTCAGTTTTAAATATTAAACCAAATATGATCATTTCTATAGGACGACTTGTAAAGTGTAGTCACTGCATGTTCCAAGTAATAATTCTAATATGTCTAAAATAATAGTTCTAAATGAATAATAACCAGATCCCACAAGGTTTTTAAAATGCCACTACAAACAGAAAACACACAGCAAACCATAACTCAGTATACTTTTTTCAGTACCTGAATTTTACCTAAAGTGTTAGACCTGTTTTGAGCACACAGAGGTGCTGTATGACTTCTTTTGCAACAGCTTGTGTTCTGCATTTCTGGAAAAAGGTTGACATGTGAATGTAGTTTTTTTTTACCATAGCTTTTTCGCTTAATAGAAAAAGTTCCATTTATCCGAAGGAAATGTCAAACTTGAAAGAAATCAAAAAGTTCAACATTGCTTATCTTTTATACCACATGGCCAAACTCACTCCAGACCATCACACCTAGCAGCATATAGTTATAGAGGGTGTGCAGAGGCTTGAGGATGAAAAGGCCTACTCATCTGTCTGTTCTCACTAATGCTTTTGTGGATGAATGGGCAAATCCCCACAGCCACACCCCAAAATGTAGTAGAAATCCTTCCCAGAGGAGAGGAAATTATTAGTGCAGGAAAGGGAGACCACATCTGGAACGTGATGTTTCACAAACACAGATTAGCCATAGCACTACAACACAAAACATTACTCCCAGTATTATGTAGATACCCCTTCAGCAAAGAGTCCTCTTTAACCCTAGTGAAGGTCATTAGAACATGCTGGTGAAGAGCGGTTTGACTTTCCCATCATCAATACAAGATCTCAGATTAAAAAAAAATATATATATAGATGGGGATAATTGTTGTGATGTAGCATAAGTTTGTCAAAATAAAACATTGTAATTCTGCTGTATTCAAAGCTAAAGCTGGTCCAAAGCAATATTGGAGAAGGTGACTTTTTTCATTTTTGGTCAGCCAGAAACATTATAATTATAGACCTTAAACAGGGTTTTGAAAACAAATGCTACCTTGCCTCTCACTTGTCATACACCTACTCACAAAATAATTATGTAATTTGTAATATAATTATTGATTAATGTAACATTGTAATTCACACTAACCCTCAAGAGTAACACTGCATTTAAACACAACCCCTTACATCATTCACACTGAAAGCTGAAGCAGAGAACGGATTTTGTCGGCATCGTTTACTGCCACATTTTATCCGATAGCGGTCCAGTTTGTCTAAGAGGAAACCATTTTAAACGTAAATGCCAAGACGATTAACTGTTTAAATTACATAATGATGATGCATCTCAAGACATTTAAGTCCAGCCCTAGATAATGACATATTTCTCAGTAAGTGTTGATTACATCTTTCAGGTTTACTATAGAAAGAGAATGTCTTCGAGAAAGAGTACATCAGAAGAAAAAGAGGATTTTATGTGGAGGGAAACCACACCGAGTCTCAGAGCTGGTTCTGGGAAATGTGGTGTATTGTAAGTAATTGGGCTTTCACTCGCTCGCCTTTGAACGATCACTGTGACCCAGTGTTGCCAGGTCCACGCTTTTACAAAAAGGGACTAAAATTTTTAAACTGTTTCCACAGATAAATTGGAAATTTGGATTTAAAATATCAATCTTCTACAGATTAAATATGTTTTTTTTTCTTCCAAAAAGCAAAAAGTGAATGCATGTTTGAGTATGCTATATTTACACACTGCAGGATGTAAGTCAGATATGAATGCATGTCATATATAAGAAATAATATAATGTAATTATGCAAGTAAAGTACAGCAAAATCACCCCCGCTTTGCACCCAGTGTTCCTGGGATTAGCTCCAGATCCGTCGTGATCCTGTCCAGGATTAAGCTGCTATGAAAGAATCAATAAATTCATATATGAATAAATAAATGTGTTTTGTTTGGAACTGCTACTTTCTAATTTATATAAAGCATTTTTAAGGCTTTTTATAAAATGTATAAGGTACAGATTCTGAGTTTTGGGATTGTGCTGCCAGCTACGTAGCTCCAGGATGTCCTGTAGACCCTGCTTCAGTTAGGGGAAGTCAGGTTCTGGCTGCTCTATACTCTGTTAGCTTAGGCTTAAGCCATGTTAGCACAGAGCTAACCAGTGTGATCCCTGAGTTATATCATGTTATCCCAGAATTATGTCCTATTGACCCAGAGTTGTGTTACTATGCTGTACCTGAACCATGCTCTCTTCCACACTATGCTGCTATGCCCTAATCATCCCACAATTGTGCAAATCATTCCCTGCTCTATGAAATAATATGCTCAAATCATTTAATTCAATTCAGTTTTATTTGTATCATCATTCTCGCAAAGCAGCTCGAAAGAAAATTATGGAAATGTGTAGAAAAATATGTATGAATCGAAATGATCTGATTGTCTCCGGATGGCAGTAGGAAGAAACCTTGAGAGGAACCAGACTTAACAGGGAACCCATCCTCATTTGGCAGGAATTGTTTTGCTGCCATACCATGTGTTAGGCAGCCTGATGTTCAATACACCAGATGATGTTTTTAAGTTAATATTGAGTCAAGTTCGTTATTAGAAGCTCAGGTAGACTGTAGGAAATCCCAGTCCTGAACTACTGGTCAACAGCAAATCATGCTATGCTGTGCCTGAATCATGCCCTGCTCTATCCCAACAATGCCTTGACTTGGCCCTATTGGTGCCATGCTCTGTTCCAGCAATGTAATGTTATGTCTCAGTGGTGCTGTGCTCCACCTACACCAGCCGAGTCATGCCCAACACCATCTCACCCAGCCCTTGTACCATCTCAGCTAGGCGCTGGACCATTCCTACTAAGCTCAGCTATGCTTTCTGGCATAGAGGACACCCTGTTTACTCTACAGTATAGATTTTAGGACACTCTGCTCTATCCACCTATCCACCTGGCTTTGAGAACATTATGGCTGCAGCGCACCCTCTCTAATGACATTGTAATTGCTGCTCTTCAAAGCTTCAATAATATAGTGATCTCTGTGCACCAGAGCTGTAGTGATGACATGCTTTCTCAGCACCCAAACCTCAATAATGTTGTGCTTGCTCAGAAACATGCACGCTCAACACCCTAGCTTTGAGGACATCATGGTGGTTTCAAGCTCCTTCATAGGCCTATGAATGACCTCTTAAGCTCTGCCCCTGTTACAGTCCAAGCTACATGTCAAGCCCACCAAATTGCTCCTTTTGTCCCAGCCCCGGGATCATTTCCAATCCAGTTCTCACTATGATCTCAAAAGGCGTCCTTTTCTGTCCTTTGAGGCATAGCATCAGCCCAGCTCTCATGTTCAGCTCTGACTCTCTTACTTTGCCAAGTACTGGCCTCCCATGCCATATTCCACCCCCTGCTCATGCAATCGTTTGAGATTGTATGAGAAAGAAGCTGTTGAAATCTGACTTTGTTCAAAATACTCAGAGAATTAAATTACAATGTGAACTCAGTATTGTAAATTAATTTGAATTGTATTTGGACTGTTGGAGTGACTAAACCACAAGGTTTTACAAAAATGTTACAGCTTTTATTCAGAGGAAATCCAGCATGCAAAAAAAATCTCTAATGCAGCTCAAAATCTTCTTGTGTGTATTTGTGTATGTTCCTTTTCCCCAATATTGTTTCCATTTACAATATTTAACAAAAATCTCTTTGGCAGAGCAACTTAATGATATGATATTAGTTATTATTATCTGTCAGACCTCAGGATATAATGTATTCCTCAACCCTAATAGTTTAATTGCCAATCTATTGATAAATCATAAAATCCTCCCATCTAATATCACCATTTTTGAGAGAAATGCAACATCTTTAATATTGTTTTTTTTTTTTTTAACTCAGTGGCTTAATGTACTGTAGTTGAGAAATGTAATGACACTTCTGGATGCACCTGGGGATCAACATTTACAGCTTGAAAGTGATGTAAGTATCTTATAATGGCATGATTAGGCCAGGTAATTGACCAGAGGCTGAGTAATGTTCTGGACCATCAAGGCTGCATCAAGAGGATGCAGAGGCTGTTTGCTCTGGGAGGCTGGATGTAAGGACTGCTAACTATATTGTCCAGTATTTGTTTTCTTCATGAGCCCATGCAATATTCATTCTGTGCACAGAATGAACAATAAGCACAGCTTTCTATCTCTCAATCAATTCACAGCAGGGAATAGGTAAAAGGTTTTTTTTTTTTGCATTTATCTGCATTAATGAAAGTATTTTTGAAAAAAAGGAAGTCAAATTATTCTTTGGACATTGTTTTATTTGTGATTTGTTTTCTCTTTCCAGAGGTTGACAAATTTTTGTCCCACCATACCTTAGAAATCCTGCCGAGCTTAGGAACATCTTATCCGTATCTGATGCAGAAAAGCTAGTTCATGCATTCATGACCTCCAGACTGGACTATTGT
>JAOVVB010000023.1:13423533-13438732 GCA_028570985.1 Heterobranchus longifilis | reverse complement strand
TTCTGCAATGGAAAAGTACTCGAACTAGTTACTTTTATCAGAAAGTAACGCTGTAATGTAACTGATTACTTTTTTAAAACAGTAATTTTGTAATGTAATTAGTTACTTTAAAAAGTAACGTCCCCCAACACTGGTCATGATATGGTGTGAGAGTCGCAGCATAGAAACACTTTACATTAGAAAATCCTTGAACATTTGTGTGATTAGGACCTGAAAAAATAATGAGTCTATATTTAAAATACAGGGAGTAAAAGTACAGGTTTTTCAAAAAAAAAAGTAATGAGTAGAAGTAAAAAGTATCGAAAGGAGAAAATACTCAAGTAAAGCAGAGATACACATGAAAAAAACTTAAGTACAGTAACAAAGTATTTGTACTTCATAATCTACCACCTTTGTTCACTTGTAAACTGTATAGTTGATAAAGTTTATATTACCATTTAGCTTGACATTGTTTTAATTACATGACAACTGAACTAGCCAACTAGCTGACATCAGATAATATGAAACAAATGGTTACACCAAGTTTTATTTAAAAAATGCTAAATTAACTCAAAATTAGCCCTTTAATTTACTGTTATATGGATTACCTTAGCTAGCTACAACCAGGAATGAAGTTATTTCTAAATATTTAGATTTCCTCATCTTCTATTGTAGCTAGCTTAGCTGTTTACCTAGGATAGCTTGTAGCTTGACAAGTTCCGGTGGTAAATTACATCATCTTTCATTTATTATTTTTCCCAGTAGATCATTTTTCGACATAATCTCCTTGCTTTTCAATACACTTTGTCCATCTGTCAATTCTATTCGTAATTTCATAAGTCCTTTATTAAAAATGTTTTAGGCTGAGCTGCGAGCCACGAATGCACCGCTGTCTTCACTACTTCACCATAAGTGAATCTTTGTCCTCATACAGTTGCTTTCAGGGGACCAAAGAGGGGAAAGTCCCATGGAGCAAGATCAGGACTAGCATGCTTTAACACCTCAGAACGAAGCGTTCAAGCAAAGTGTTGACAGTGCATCGCCATGCAAGATCACAACGCCCTTGGATAGCAGTCCTCTGCGTTTAATTTAAGTTTAGCATCCACAATAAGCATCTCAATATGACGAGCACTGTCGTAGTGATGAATCCATGTTTCATCAGCAGTAATGAGTCTCATTAAGAAACTTTCACCTTCCTTAGAGTATCGGTCCAAAGTTTGTTTGCAGATATCCAAACATTTTCTACATACTGCACACAAAGTCAGACCACACCCTCAGACCACAAAAAAAACGAAATCATTGAACGCTGCTCTTCTTTCATGCTAATCACAAGTGGGGCATCCATTATTGCTTGGACCGCAGTGACAAATGAACTGATGTAACACATTCACACCTGCACAGACTGGGGAGACGGTAGCCTTGAACGGATAAGACAGAAGTTTTAATATAACCAGAGTGCGGATCATTTTTGACTCTCCCAAGACTGCTGCTGGAACACAGAGGGGGTGAAAGTGAAAGACAGAGAGAAGAACATTGTTTCTGCAGTAAATTCTTACACAAAAAGGCAGCGTGGAATTTCTCTCACTCTCTCTCTCTCTTTCGCACACATGGTCCAACAAGATTCCCAGTTAAAATATTCTTGTACTTAGCAGAAATCATGATGACATCTTCCCAGATGGCATTGAAACACCAGGCACAAAATGGCTAGGAGGCGTTAGTAATCCACTATCGTATCTTACGGTGTGTTTAGCCGCTTGTACATTTATATTTAGAGCATTTAGTTTTATCTCGAATGATTTACAGTTGCGTTTTATGGTTTTCATCCATCTCCTCATGCTAGTATAAATGTACCATTTAGCTTGGGACAAACTTAAAAATTAAACATTTACCGAAATAATAAATAATAAAAAATTTTGCCAACAATGACTTTTACAAAATATGCATATAAGCCTAAAAAAAACCTATATTGATGCACTGTGTTTTTTTATATTGCTCTGCTGCCACATTGGCTGGTTAGTTAATACATTTTTTTAATGCTTTATTTATTTTTCATACCTCCATTACCTGAGCTTGAGAGAAAAAAAAATGCCTGTTGCTTTTGTGTTGACAGCTATTTCTCATAGTGATGAATTGTATTTACAGTCTGCAGAAGTACAGTATGGTGTGTGGACGCAGTATAAATCATGTTGGTCTTAACTGCCAGCTGCTGCACTGAAAGGAGAAGCAAAATGAATCAGCAGGTCACTCATCACTTTCTTTGCACTGCCTTTTCTTTCATTCTATTAATGGATGAATTAATTTATTTGCTGTAACCTTAGAAAAACAGCACTTTACCAGGCGGGAGTTAACATTGCGACATTCATCCATTTATTACAATAAATTAGACAACGTAATATAATCTAACATTTAATTATAAAGCAATTCCAAAGGGTCCATGAGCATCAAGGACAAATTAGAATATTAGAAGGAAAATAAATGCAAACCATCAGGCCCGGGCTTGAGGGCGATGTCCACCTTGTCTTTCTTGTGGAGAAAATCACACGCATCAGTTTTGGTCCTGCTGGTGTCAGAAGACAGATAAAAGAAATGAATTCGAAAGATCGGATCTTTTCCAATTTACAGAACGGCAGATAACGGGAAAACAAAAATAAATGAAGACGTCTGTAGCTGCTATAACCGTCAAAACCCATGATGTGTTTGCCCTTGGAGTCAGAAAGGGAAGATCTGATGTGTTGTTGGAGATTCAGTAACAAAAATGTATCTATTTCTTTTATGAATCTGCAGAAATGTGTATACATTATGACACTGAGCTGAGAGCAGCAAAGGAGGGCATTAAGTCATCTATGTGTGATTTATAGATGTTATAGGTGTCTTATTTTAAAAGTGATTTTTGATTAAAGTGCATTCTGATCATGTGATGCATTCAGATCATACAGTAATGATGGAATTGCTTGGTTAATTGTTGTCTTTTTCAGGATTTTTAAGTTTTTATGGATAAAACAGTAGCTTTTTGGGATGGGAAAAACCAGGAATGTCCCAATACGATATGATCATGATATCTAGGTGGGAATTCAATTTGTATTGTGATTCTGTATGTTTCCTGATTTTATAAAAAAATGTTTTAAGGTTTTATTACATTTCTAAACAAACTGACCAAATCATTTTCTTCTACCACACAACATCCCATGCTGTGTGAATAGTTTAGTGCGCCACCTGCAGGACTTTGGAGGAACAGCGACATTTTGGCACTACAAATAAAAAATATTTGTAAAAATGTATTTGAATGGGCATAAAAGTAACACGATATGTAACCTTATTGATTTTTCCAGCTCATCTCTAGTAGCTTTCTACCATTTGCGCCTGGTCATAGTAGTTATGTACTATAGATGTTGTTATTAAAGATCAAAGGGCAGGTTAGTGGTTTTCAAGTGGTTTGCCACTCTCGTTTACAGCTATGCCTGTTTTCTATAAACATTAACCTACCAGCATGAATAAAAGTAGGTTGGTACAGTCTGCAGTGCTGGAAAGAGGGGAAAGCAGCTGCCGGTTAAAACCCACATTCAAAACCAGTCACAGAAGCACTTTTAGCGAGAAAATACATCTAATAAATGCACTATCTACCTCTTTATCCTGTATACAGTGTCACAAGGGGCATGGAGCCTATCCCAGGAGACTTAGGGCACAAGGCGGGGTACACCCTGGACGGGGTGCCAATTCATCACAGGGCACATACACATCAGCTTATTCACACACACTACAGGCAGTTTGGGAAGACTAACTAGCCTAATCTTTGGACCACGGAGAGAACATGCAAACTCCATGCACACAGACCTGAGACAGGGATCGAACCGGGATCCTGGCGGTGCAAGGCGACAGTGCTAACCACTAAGCCACAATGCCATCTTCTTATTCTCATCTCCTTAGTAATTGCTTCTAAGTCATTCCGAATTGCCTCTGAACCGTCCGTGAAAGCTAACTAGGTCCTAACACAAGACTGAATCCCAAATCCTTCTTAGTAGCACACTAACTCCTCATTTTAACCTATTTGGGATTCAACCCCGGAACCATGGAAGTTAGCTGATTTTCCTTTTTTTCCCTTTTTATTTTTGCAAAAAAAAAAAAAAAAAAAGTATTGAAAGTTAGCTGATATTCCAAAGTGGGAATATAAAGTAAATCTAAAAGTTTCTTAGAACTGTTCTTCACCTCTATGGTTTATTCTCCTCACCTTTTGAATACATAGGACCGGTAGGTTGCTAACTGTCAATCACCATCTGCGGAGAGAATGTTTTGGTGGAGCAATATAACTGGTCCAATGAACAAACAAATCATAATCTATTGATAATAAATGGCGTTTGAATAAAAGCAATATCACAACCAAGGTTGTGGTGTTGTGCTGAAAATCAGCACAGCTGTGATGTCGTCAGTACCCCATGCTGATATTCAGTACATCAGCACTCCTTCTCCTGTGGTATTGCTTATTGCTTAATTATGTTGCTGAGTCAAATTTTCATGGACAGTTTGCTAGGTTCCTCAGCTTTATAGGTCTTTGATTTGTTTTTCTCTTTACCCTGTTGTGTCTTATGTTCATGGATTATCCTCAAATATTCACCAATATTTTTGGATTTACACAATTAATACCCAGATACTCATATTGAGTCCACACACTACACTTGCTGCATCTTGCTAATGTTCCCATCTTAACCCCCCAGGGAGCCTTAGAGCCATGGTAACATCAGGGTCTGTGCTTATGCTTCTTCTTATACACAGCAGGTGTTTAGCCAGATAAATGTCTTCATCGTGCATGTTGGAGAACCAGGACCAAAAGGCAATCAGGATAAGAGTCACTTCACTGCCTTGCAGGCTGTTCAGTGTTATGATGCTTGACTCACCTGCCATGCAGGGCATCTCCACAAAGCACAGAGCCATCCTAATTAGGCGGTATTAAAATGTGTTTGTGTTTCAATATCTCATCTTCCAGCTGTATCACATCTGTCCCCCGCTCAGTTGTGTACAAAAAAAAATCATGTTTAAAGATGGTTTGAAAGCATACACTTTATCCAACATTTGGCTTATCTTATTTTATACTACATCCTCTATGTTGCTAAACATTATGAGCAAGCTTCTCTTGTTTTGATCTCATGTTACTTTAAGCTAATTTTACAGCATTATAAATAGTATATACAGTATATATATATATATATATATATATATATATATACAAAAATATATATATAGTGTCCACATGAGGATTTTCTCTCCCAGTATAATTCATTTCTTGATTTTTTATTTTTTTTTGTCAAATTAAATTTCTTGTAATTGTGATTTTTCTTTTCTTTTTCAACATACGAATGGTGCAAATGTCCCGGTGGCTCAGAGGCCACCCGTATAATCCTGCCCCATCTCATAGCCATTTTCCCATACTTTTCCTGCCATTATAGGAGTTCCTGGGGGGCTAGTGTTTTATACGTGAAGCAGGCAGTCTGATCATAGCCCCGGCGTACTGAGAAAACGTTCTACCCTAATTGTATCCAAGCACTGGTGAAAAATCAAAAGTCCCGGTTTTACCTGAACCCGTATACATTCTTATACAGTATGTATGTATGTTCTATGTGTATTTAGAGCAGACGAAAACTGAAAATGATTTACTGTCTCATTGATCATTTTTAATGATCTGTATTGTATTTTGGTACGTTTTTCCTTTTAATAAATACTATTTTATTCATCTAACTCATAATCAACAAGACAAAGGCAAAACACATTCATATTAATTCAGCATGCATCACTCTTGTTTACAATGTAATTAACAAGAAGTAAGAAATAAAAACCGAATTAAACATTATTAAGAAACTGTGCTGATTAAACTACTTCATAATTTGAATCGAGCGCAACACAGTGATTCATCTCTCTATCACTAAATCCTAAAACAATATAAAAGGACAAGACGATAATGAATCTTAATTGTGCAACTGGATGACTAATTATAAGATAACATCAACCTCAGAGAGAACATAAAGCTGATAATAATGATTGTGATGATTCTCTATTAACTGATCTATAATAAATCACCTGGTGAAAGTTTATGAGGTTATGTGTTCATGATATACAGTAACTGCTCACAGTTCTTCACTAATATGCAGTCATTCTTAATTACATTAGAATTGATAGATGCTGGAGGTGCACTACATCACTCTGATAAAAGACTTTGAAAGAGGAGGCGGAGGTCCGGAACGCAAAGCAATTTTATTCCAAACTTGGCTGAATAATCTTAACAAATATAAAATATCATGTTTTCAATAATGACCCAAACAATAATAGCATTCAGGCAGTATTTTAGGCAGACTGATATAATTCAATTTATAATTTAATTATCAGATGTGTGCCTCAGTCTCAAGTTAAATACACACTATGGATTACTAGTTATCAGAAAAAAAGCACCTACTATTGAACTTATGTGCCATTGCAGTAGCCTGAGTGGCCGAGTACACAGTTTTACAAGGTACTCCATGAAAACAGGCACGCACACACATTTCCTTTCAAGAATATACAACACTGTCACAAGGTCATAAATAAAGCAACAGTAAACACGTACATACAGGAAACATGCACAGCGTTCTTTATACAAAGAAAATATTTACAGCACTGGATCGTCGCATAAGTTTTGCCACTTATTCAGTAAACATCCCAGATCATCCATGATAATAAAACCACCTGCCTAATATTGGTCAGGTCCCTTTTGAGTCACCAAAACCATTTTCAGCCATCAAGGCTTGGACTCCACAAGACCTCTGGCACCAAGGTGCTAGCAGCAGATCCTTTAAGTTCTGTAAGTTGCAAGGTGGGGGCATTCTTGGATCAGATTTGTTAGAGCAGCACATCCTACAGTTGCTCAATCAGACTGAGATCTGGAAACCTGAAGGCCGAATCAACACCTTGAACACTTTGTCATGTTCCTCAAAGCGTTACTAAATGATTTTAATGTCAGAAACTAGGATTTTTCAGCAGAACATTGCCCAGACCGACACACAGACAGCTTTCTTCCCATAGTGCATCCCGGAGACATGTATTTCCCAGGTAAGACATGTATTTCCCAGGAGACATGTATTTCCCAGGTCTTCCATTGCTTCATGGACAAGTCCTGGTGTGGTCTTGTTTCCGCTGTAGGAACTTTCAGCAGTGGACAGGGGTCAGTCTGACCAGTCTGTGGCTGTGTATCACTACACATAGCAAACTGTGATGCAGTGCATGTCCTGACACCTTCTGATCATAGCTAGGAACACATTTTCAGCTAGAGTAACAGGTAAGCTTTTGCTTCTCATGTGGATTAGTGAGACTTGGAGGCCCATGACTCTGTCACCAGTCCTCCGGTTGTCCTTCCTTGGACTACTTTTGGTAGGCATTAATCACTGCATACCAGAAAAACAGAAGACCTGCCATTTTGGAGATGATCTAACCTAGATTTATAGCCATCGCAATGTGGCCCTTGTTAAATCTCTCAGTTTCTTATTTCTTGCTTCCAGCATATTCACTTCAAGAACTGGCTTTGCCTTGACAGGTGTCAATATAAGGAGATAATCAATGTTATTCAGTTCACTTGTCGGTGCTTTTAATCCTATGGCTGGTCGATATACTGCGAAAAAAATATGCTTTTGAAAACACAGACACATTTCCATGCACATCAGAGTGAATGATGATAGTATGACTTGAGCTTTACAGAACTTTCATTTTAAAGCAGTGGTTCAGAGAATAATCTAAAATGCACATCACCTTAAATGTAGTCAAGACTGATTACATTGCGCTGATACAAGGAGGCTAACTAGGTTAGCTTTTGCTCAGTAGTTCACTTTTGATTTATGACTTAATGTTTTATCTTGCTAAATTAGCTTTTGGTCACTGATTAGCTATTTACTCTTTAGATTTTTTTTAGGTAAGGCTCCTGTAACACTGCGATAAAGACCGTGCAGTTCCCACCACTTCACAGCAGGAACGGGGTCAAAATATAGAAATGTGCATTTACAAGTTCATACGACTTCCTAGCTACGTCTCTGTGAGGTTCTCAATGCGTCTACCATGGACATGCACATGATCATGGACCCAACTGTTAAAGTGAGATTGAACCAGGTTTTTAACTATGTCTGATCAGATCGGACAGTGCTCTAACCAGGTTGCAACTAAATCAATGGGGTGTGGGGTGGATGGTGTAAGGGGTATGGGGGAGTTGGGTCGGAATAAATACCAATGCTTTTCATCACAATGTGATGGTGTGGGGAATTGGATCCAGTATTTATACTGCATACTGTATCCTTATTTTGGCATTACAATGGCAGTGTTATGTTTATCAGTACAGCCAGTCTGATCATCTAAACCCAACTCATCAAGCTTTGTGTGCAAATAAATAAGGAAGCTAGAGAAAAAATAAAAAGGTGTCGATCCATCCCTTTTCTCCATGGTCCAAAAGTAGACATGGTGGAGCATCTCTGATGGAAAGACTGGACACGTTGAGGACGAGCAGGAGTTCAAACTGCCAATGCCTAATGTTCATGACGAGGCTTTGAAAAGAGCACAATTTCCCCACTGCGCAAATTATATTTCCTACAGGGATCTCCAATACAAATCTCTACAAAGGTCGAGATTCAGATCTTCAAGTCAGCACCAGTGCTCTCACTTTCTCCATTTCATGTCCGGACAAAATACCAAAGTGCCCTTCACAATGCTCACTGTTCTTTTGCTTGTTCCTGGCTCATCCACCAGGAGTTTTCTATCACGTTGTAAATGAAATGGCTTGTCTTTACAAGTTGAATAGACATATAAACAAAGCTGGGGGAAAAAAAATCACATCACTTGAGAACAAGGTTAGGGCAAAGACTGTACACTCAATACTCTGCATAAAAGAGGATTTATAAACATATATAGCCATTTAACCATCTTTTATGGTCCTTAGCCCAGGTCAGTTTTTTTTATGTTCAGAAAATAAATGCCTTTTTATTTTGACGTATGACATGTACTGTATGTGTTAGACACTGGTGCAGTTGGTGATCGGCGGTGTCTCGGCTTTGCTGCGTATTCCCTTAACATCGTTGGATGGAGATCCCTTGTTACTCTGGCACTTGAACACTTGCTTATACGCCTTCCGAAAATTTTCAGAGAGAAAAGCGTAGATGATGGGGTTGACGGAGGAGTTGCTGTAGGCCAGGCAATGAGCAATGACGCGGAACATGAAAGACGCTTGGTTCAAAGGGAACGAGCCGAACTCCACCCACAGATGGACGATGTGATGAGGGAGCCAGGAGAGGCAGAACACCACCACGACCACCAACACTGTCTGTGCCGTCTGAAGAAAAACAGACAAACATAGACAAAAGTAGATTTAACAATCGATACAATAATCTGCATCTTCATCTTGGTACTGATCAATATAAAGAAAGCCCCAGGAACATGTCGTGTGCTCGGGGAACAAGGCATGAAATAAACACAAAGCCATCCAACAAATGCAGGTAAAACGTAGCACTACATGTAACAGTCACTGTAACGCTTTAAACATTTCCAAAAAAAATCCTTTTTACCTGATTTTCTTCCAATTTTTCCCCTGACTGTGATAAAAGAACTAAAAACCTATCTGCATCTCATTTTCATGAGAAAAGCATCTTCTTATTATGAGAAAAAATATATATTATAAAAAAACACCATAATTGATTTCATGTTTTCGGTTTAGCCTCTCTGGTTGCCGTGGAAATATGCTGAGGTACCATACTGTGTGCTTAATGCCTTTTAAAAGGGAAAAAAGTGTATTTTCAGAGCAACATTAAGGCTTTTGGTGTCACAAAAGGAGCAAAGTCACTGAAAATGGATGAATGCGTCTGAATAAATGTAATTTGAATAAATGGTTATTAGGTGCTAAAGAAGTTTACCATTTGCAAGGTAATTGATGGTTATTGGCTGCAGAATTAGCTATGCAATTAGCTTCAAAATTGCTTCATTTGGGTCTGGATTAATGAAGTGCACGGACGCTGGATGGAACTGAAATTGCAAAAGAAAAAAGGCATCCCAGGTGTTCTGTAAAAGCCAGAAATGAATCATTTTTAGAGACATGGAAAAACCCCTGCAAAATGAGAAAAGTGAGGTCTGGGAAAAGTGTAAAAATGGGCCATTAATTCACTGAGATTGATTTTGTTTAGTGTACTGGCAGCCGAGGGAATGATTAAAGGGTGAAAATAAACTGTATTCCATCCTATGTATTAAAGAGAGAGAAGGTGAGAGCCCTGGCTACTTGGTGCTCAGACATCATCCTCTTCCTGAACATCAGTAAAACAAAGATGATCATCGTGAACTACAGGAAAAGACAAGACACGTCCCCGTCCTTGTCAACGGAACAGATTCAGATAGTGTTGGCAGCTTTTAATTCCTTGGTGTGCAAATTTCCAACAACTTCAAATGGTCCATTCAAATTCACACAATCTCTTCGTTTCCTGCTGAACGTGAGTGGCTTCTGGAATTGCCCTGGATCAAGCAGGAACTTTTGGTTGTCAAAATATCATGATGATGTTAATTTGGTAAAAGTTGTTTTTGAAAAGTTCAGAGGTCAGAAAGGGGTCAGTGTTAGCTCAATGATTAAGGCATTGGATTACAGTAAGTCCCCAACTTGATCAGCGATGATGCTGATACTGCTAAGGAGCTCCAAGCGATGCAGATGGAGATAAAAGCGAAAATAATTGAGAGAATGGAGCAAAGTGAAAAGATGGCAGATTGGCATGATTCTAAGGAACACTGTACTGTAATATACTGTGTATAGCCAATTGTGTTAGTTTCCTCGTATCTAGACAATGCTTGTTGGACTTATGAACAAATTGGACTTACAAACGAGGTCTCAGAACGGAACTCATTCGTATGTAGGGGACTGTACTGATGAGAGTCCCAGATTCTAACCCCAGCAAATTCCCAGGTTCTAACCCCAGCACCACCAAGTTGCCACTGTTGGCCTCTTGAGCAAGGCCTTTAACCCTCAACTGCTCAGATGTATAATAAGATAACATGTACGTAACTCTGGATTAGGGTATCTGCCAAATGCTGTAAATGTAAAGTCAGAATTACTTCTTAGAATGAATGAAATGACATTGGAACAATGTTGACTACATGATAATTGGGTAACAAATGCTCCTAAAACAATGTTTCAAAAACAACTTCAAAACTATGAACTGGATTTGACCTCTGATCATGTGTGCTTCCTATTGAATGACAAGGAAACATGCAGTTGCTGTTTGTAAATGTGCATACATAACATTGAGCACCACAGACACCATATTACACAGCGGGTAATATTCCCAAATGAAAATAAAAACGGGGCGGTAACATTACTAACCAAACCAAAACCAACACTAAGAGGTGCGTGACATCGGATACATGTGCTGTGTGTGGGAAGCTGTTGTGTCCATCCCAATCTCAGATCAGAATTCAAAACCTTGTTAAAAACTTAAGGTGACCATGGATGTGCTCGGACATTGTGCAAATGGATGTTAATCGGCCTAAGTGTTCCAAATAATGTCAAAATTCTTGTTGTTTTCAGGTTGTATTAAGGTTGTAAGATGGAGGGAAAATCAACTAAGTTACATATCATCATTCTTTCGTGTGGCAATTCATGTATTGACATACTAACTCCAAAATTGATTTTGTTAAATTCATTTTTTATTTATATGTGTTTGCATTTGAGGTGGTAAAATGTTGCTGTTTCTCTATAATCCTTCAGGTGGCTTTTTCTAAACTATTCATACAGCACCGCATCCTGTGTGATAAGAGCAAACTGTTTGCTGACTTTGTTAGGAATTGTAACAACATCTGAAAAAAAAATATTGAATTATGATATTTAAAAAATCGCAATACAAATCAAATCGCCATTGAGGTATCATGATAATATCGTATCAGGTGGTCCCTGGTGATTCCCTAATTTGCAATGTTATTTTTAAAATGATCTCCAAGAAATTTCATTCTAAAATTTTAAAAACAACATTGCACAACTTTGTCCTAATGGTGAACATTCTCACTCACAAATATTTATCAATGAACCACGGAGACTCCATATGCATCTCCCATTGGTTTTGCAAACCACTTGGCACATTGCACGTGTAGTATGTAGACTAGAGTATGGTTGACTTGCTGTCTAAGAAACAGCAGACAGAATAAGAATCGTTTTCACAGTAAGCTAAAATTCAGAAAATTGTTCTTAGTAATCCTAACAAGATAAAAGATCAGAATGTGAAATTATTTGTTATTTTGGTTCAATTTGATTAAAGTAAAAAAAAAAAAAATATGACGTATAGAAGTCTAAACAACAACATATTTTGCAACAATGAGTTACTAAATCAAAAGGACAAGTTATTATGTCAAAAAAGAACTGGATGTGGTACACACTATGGGAAATATGGGAGCGCCAATCTACCTCATGTGCATGTGTTTGGACTGTTGGAGGAAACCGGATTCCCCAGAGGAAACCAACCAAGCACAGGGAGAACATCAAACACCATGCACACAGACCCGAGGTGGGAATCGAACTGAGATATTAAGTTAAAATAAACACATTTAAATATTATCTTGTAATAACTTTAACTTTTAAAAATGTAAATTCCTCAAGGCCAGCTTTATATGAAAGCTTCTCTGACCCCCCCCCCAACCGCCTTTTAAAAAATATGTATGTTTCATATTTTTGTATACAAACTTTTAGCCAGTCCCTACAGCGAAACCACAAGTTTACAACTGTCGATGAAATGCTGCATATTAAAAAAGTAGGTGTTAATAATATTTGCATAATCCTGAATCAGGCAATACTTTTTTAAAATATTATTTGTGTTAGAATGAAATATACCTAAACTTGTCTGAGCTACTGTATAAAAGAAGGGATAAATCCGTCAAATTTGTGTGTACGTGTGTGTGTGTGTGTATCTCCATTAATTTCATTTGAATTAGCTTGAATTCTGTGATGAAGACAAGTGACAGGTGTTTATGGTCAGGCCTGGCTGAAGTTTTCTGTTTCTCTGCACTGTATGTGTGTGTGTGTGTGTGTGTGTGTGTGTGTGTGTAAAGTCAGATAGGGGCTGACGTTTCATAACTGCTGTTGCCTCAGCTGTGTTTAACGGCATCATTCTCAGAGCATGGAGTGAGTAATGTCCATCTGAACACCGCTTTTAACCTTCATCAGTCACTATGACTTTGCTCGGCTCACGGTGGCCGCACGCGTCTCACCGGAACAAAATGAATCCAAGCATACGCCTTAAAAATAAACAAAACCCAAAGAGATGCTTCGTCATATCGTATCATTATCTTATTTAAGCACTCAGTACAGCACTTTATCATGTTAATGTGAGCAGTTTATCATTTGTATCATGTCAGACAGCGTTCGTGCTGTCCAGTCCGACAGGTAAATCAACACAGAAAATGTGGACGCTTCGGAAAATGCATTGGGAGCTTGATAATTTATATATACGGTACAGAGACAGCTGAAAAGATCTATACACACTTCAGGAAAAGAACAATAGTATGACGTATCTTATATTACTATAATAGTAATGCTATTATCATATTGTTATCATAATTTAATCATATATATAGCAACATACTGTATAACATAGAGCAATAAGTAAGTAAGTAAGTAAATAAATAGATATTCTTTTCCTGAATTGTGTATAATTGTCTATATTGTCTATACAGTACCGCTTTTTAGGGCATGAGGCGGGGTACCCCCTGGCCTCACAGGGTGCCAATCCATCGCGCTATATACTGTATATATACTGTATATAAAACTTAGAACATAGTTTTAAAATAAACCTTCCTTTAAGGCTTTGTTGATGCTGGAAAGGAAATTAGATTTTTTACACTTAGTGACCAAATCTGATTTGGTTCCACATAGATAGATTCAATCACTTATCCATGTTGGTTATGATGCAACAAATTGTAAAAACTTGTCAGGATTTTTCCAGTAATTCAGAAAGCGTCACTTTCTGGATCACAGAGTAAACAATCCACCTTGTGTAGTCCATCCACAGCTGTGGTTATGATATGGGCAGTGGTGGGTCAACTGTGAGTATGGGAAGTATTGGCAGTGGTAGCTCAGCAGGATAAGGCCAAGGAGCAGACTCCAAAAAGCCAGCGCAGAAGTGCCAAAACGTCCACTAGGTACTGGATCCAAAAGTGAGTCATTCCCCATAGACCCTTATGTTAAAATGCCCAACTTAACAACAGAAATGTTGGCAGCCTGGTCCAAAAAACCCCCCAAAAAAACAGTTTTGTTCTCGATAGCTAGATTTGCTATTCGTGTATGGTGGGGGAATTTCTAAGAAAATCATCAGTTAAAATTATATTAAGCTATAAAAATGAGTGACTGCTGCATTAAAGGTGTCAAATCGCTAGCTATGTGCTATGCATTCGGTTAACTGGAATCGTTGTGCAATGGAAACTTACCACAAGAAACATAGGTTGTGGATGACGTGTAGGGTTTGGATGACAAAGTAAAATCAAATGCAAAGTAACATTAGCATGTAAATGCAATATTAACGTTAGGCATCGTAGCATTTTCGGTAAGTTCAATTTGAGCTAGCTAGCTAGCTTGTGGTAACTGAGGTAAGTGTATTCTCACCAACAGCCAGGCTCTGTTCGTTCTACGCACTTAAAGGATTTAGGCTGAGTCAGAACCTGCCATAGTCGCGACAAACAAAGCTCCCACAGTTGTGCTTCAAAACTGCACTTCTGAAAACCTATGGGTGACGTCACGGACGGTTTGTGCAGTTCTTTTTATACAGTCTATGGGAAAGGTACTGGGTTACTGATCAGAAGGTTGGTGGTTCAAGCCGCAGCTCCACCAAACTGCCACTGGTGGGACCTTGAACCAGGCCCTTAACCCTGTCTGCTCCAGAAGCACCGTGTATGGTTACCATGGCTGACCCTGCACTCTGACCCCAGTTTCCTAACACGCTGAGATATTTAAAGAAAAGCATTCCACTATGCTGTAATGTATATGTGACTATTTACCTCACATGACTATCTGGGTTAGAAACAAATCAGCCCTAGTTTTTTAGCTTAGGGCACAAGGCAGGGTACACCCTGGACAGAGTGCCAATCCATCGCAGGGCACACACACTCATTCATACACTATGGGCAATTTGGGAACGCCAATTAGCCTAACCTGCATATCTTTGGAATGTGGGAGGAAACCGGAGTACCCGGAGGAAACCCACCAAGC
>JAOVVB010000023.1:13378902-13400750 GCA_028570985.1 Heterobranchus longifilis | reverse complement strand
GTCCAATCAGGGTTCTGGATATTGGCCACGCCCACACTTGGTCCGCCTTTTTTCCCGTGACGCGCCAGGCCGAGAGGACAACACCTTCAAAGAGCGGCCGTCAGAGTCGGAGGAACTTCACACCATCCAGGAGGCCGGAGGAGCTGGGTCCGAAAACGCAGAGTGAAAGCAAAAGTAATTAATAAAACTCGACTCGTTCAGTCACTTCTTTTTGCTCTCCGCAACACAACATGGCATCTTCAGGCTCAGCGGGACAGTCCGGCTTCAGACTCGGGCGTGCAAAGAAAACTCCCGGAGTGATGGATCAGATTGGAAAAATCTTTGGAGGAGATAAGAAGCGGAAGAGCAAGGTGAGGAGACGAAAACGAAAAACTTAATTTAAACGATTGATTTTTTGTTTGTTTATTTGTTTGGTTGTTTGTTTATTTTCCCTGCATTGATGGAATTCTGATCCTGCGGGTCCTTATTGAACTGATCGTTTTCAATGTTTTATCTCTGCTCTTGCTCTCATGCAAATTTTTTTTTTTTTTTCATTTTGTAAGATTTCTGTTGTCCATATGTACACTGGGTGTGGTTTAGGGATCTAAAGCAGCTTTAGCTATATATCTGTTGGTGTCTTTTTGTTATTGTTTTTTTCTCTCTCCTTTTTTAGTGCTTAGGTTAAAAGATGGACTTTTGGTTTTTATTTTCTTTTGTTTAGAATCCCATTCAGTACTCAGTCAGAACTCTTTCGGCTCCTCAGTGACGATACGCTGAACACGGCGCCGATGTAGAACGTTTCCCATTCTCGAATTTTTAATCTATTTGTTCTCACATTTCCCTTTTTGCTTTGGTAAGATTTGATATAAGTTTTGAGTCATACATGGTGTACTGGGTGTGGTTTCGTAGATCTAAAGATAAAATTACTGAAAATAAGAGGATAAATAATAATAAAAAAGAATAGTGTGCCATAGTTTCGAGAAAGAAAAAAAAAATAGAGATATTAAGATTATAATTCTGTTTTTAAAACAAATTATTATTGTTATGATATGATGGATGTTAAATGTACATGGGCTGGTTTTGCTTTCTTTTTTTTTCTCTTTTTTTTAAAATCTTTTTATCTTGATTCCCATTTTTAGGAAAATATGCTAACCCTTGATTCTTAAGTAAACTTTTGAGTATCATTGACATTTTATGGCCTGCCATTATGATTCCTGCCTTTTGAATTTTTCTTTTTATACTGCTCTCGTGATAATTTAAAATACTCAACCCTTTGTTGTGTCTGCGAGTAGGCTGCACTTCTGGTGACGGTGCATAAGAGAGTTGCTTGTGTCCCTCATGCCTAAAACAACCGTTGCTATGTTTAAGAAGCATGTTTACAAGTTTGAGCCGTTATCTGTCTGTCTCATAGGGAAGATTTTCTTTCATTTACTGATAAATAGGCCAGAGGTTTTTGTACAGATTGCCAAAAGTTGTTTCTATGGTAACACTTAGCCGACTGTAGCTCAAGCCACTCAGTGTACGCGAAATGCTTCTTCATAAGAGCAGGTAGTAAATACGCAGCCTGAGAATGTGTGAGGTACGATTTTCAAACGATTTTTCTTTGGTCTCGGAACCAATAACGTGACCCGATTTAGTGCCCCTGTGCGGTAAGACAAGTCATATACGAAGTCAGCATGAAGATGGTGTAGATTTACAGTACACAGAAATCCCAGAAGAGCTAACCATGTTTAAACACAAAAACTAAAACCAGCTTAATACGATGGGCGTTCTAGTCAAAATCGGGACTTGTGATGCAATTTCTTGTGAATAGAGAAGTAAAACTGATTGACATGTACAGACGATTTTTTAGCACAGTACAGTGATGAGAGTCTGAGCCGCAGTGAAACATATGGAAACATTTTAAAGAAGGTCGTGAATGACGGTCCCGGCCAAGTCGGCTCGGCGCTCACTGTAGTCGTTCCCGTGAACATTCAGCGAGTAGAATGCCTGATTCTTGAAAATCGATGGCTAACTTGTCGCCAACTTGCGGTATGAGAGACACAGTCGTTCACCAACACCACATGCCCGTTACAGGAACTCAACTTGGAGTTATGTCCACATCCCCCGTATAGTCCAAGACATTTTAACATGTTTGGGATGTTAATGGAGTTCCTGGCAGGCCAGCGTTTTCAAACGCTGGGATAAGTGCATTAGTGTAGCAGGGCATTATATAGAGAAATAAGTCCTGGTTTGAACTCGTAGAATGCCTACTTTCAACACCATCTTCACTTAAGTAAACCTAAATACATGAATACATTCTGTCATATAAATGCTTATTGAGTTACATTTCCAAACTGTTTCGTGCCAGATGTCTTTTGCAGTCGATTAGCAAAATCCAAGAAGCTGTAGTTACAAATAAAGTGAATTGCTGGTAAAACAAATTTGCGTTCTTTCCACGTTGACGTTTATGCCGTCCAGTAATGCTAAGTCAGGATGTAGCGTTAAGATCAGGTTCCTAGCATGACGAACGTCCGAGCCTCTGTGATTTATTTCAGTTAACGAGGGACGATTGTTTCAAGTGTGTCGTCTTTTAAATATGCAACTTCTTGTATGTATTGTGCATCTGAGCCACTACCACATACCGCTGTTTTATTTCATCAGTTATTACAAAGATATTGATTAATTTTGAGATGGATCTACTAAGATTGATACCAGGAATCTTAAACTTTGCTTTTTTTAATAAAAAGCAAATATAAGTTGGAAATTATATATAGCCAAAATTCTGTAAACACCAATACTTTTAATTAGGTTTTTTTATGTTATGTTTTTTTTTTTTACGTAACTAGAACTGATGCAATACAAATGGATTTATTGGTAGGAACAAATTCCACAGGCGCTGTATTAATGTGTATATAACTTATAAAGTATAAAATAAACACCAGCTCTATGTTTACATCTTTATCACAAGTCTATGTTTTTAGAGATCTGCAATTTTTTTTGACATACAAATCATTATATGGGTAGAGAAAAATTACAGTACAATAATACAGGGCTAAACAGTGATGGGAATCACCATGGACCACCTGATACAATAGTGTCATGATACCTTGGTGCCGATTCAGTTTGTATCCTGATTCTTTAAGTATCCTGGTGTTTTTTTTTTGTTTTTTTTTTGTTTTTTAACAAATAGCCCTATTCTATGTAATTTTTTCAGATTTTATTAAAATTCGAAACATGCTAGGAAAATAAAGTACAAATGAGTAGTTTAGGTCACGCCCCCTGTGGGATTATAAAGGAACTGCAAAATTTTGCCACCTCAAATGCAAACATAATTATAAAAAAATATATAAAAATAATTAGAATAAAAAAAATTGTTAAAAAATCAGTGTGGTGATAATGAATTGCCATGATATAAATAATCTTAATATGTAACTGAAACGTTTTTTCCCCCGCATCTCTAGTGCCAAATATCAGTAATGAAATACAGAAGTGCACAGAATAAAATTTAAATTTTTTATGAGTACCATGAAGCAAGCAAAAGATTTATACTTCTACAATTACTCGAAAAATACATCTATATTTTGGGATAATTATAACTAGGTTTTCAGTATATTGCAGTTCAAACACACACATTATTATTGTCTTGGATACCTTCCACTTTGGTGTAGGCTGCCTAGGTAGGCAGGATTTTTACACTCCCTAGAGCAAGGACAGGGTTCTTGTTTAAAGTTATTGTACTTTTTTTAAGCATGGAATTGATTTAAATAAACCAAGTTTGACTGGACAAGAACCACAAAAGTGCTGGTCTAAGTAAAAAAGGTGGCTTAGGTACAATTAGTAGTTCTAATTGGTATTAATTGTAACAATAAAAATGTATACATAAAGACTTGCATGTTATGTCCAGTTCTTAACAATGAAATTAACCTTGAATTTAGAGCATTGAAAAAAAATTTTAATTCCAGTGTGCATGAATTTAGTAATTTTGTAAATTTTGGTTGTTTTTTCTTAGGGAGAGGGTTTGGGAGTGTGGCGCTAAATATTTCTAGTGAGATGGTTTGTATTCATGGAATTTATCATTGGCAAGATATTTATTCAGTATTACTTTTGCTTTCCGCTAATTCATATTCATACATTTGTTTCTGTTGCCAAGGTGAATTGTATTTATGTTGCACATTTCCATGACCTTCATTCAGATAAAGTTTCTTTGGTTGGGTTTTTGTTCTTAAACAGCTGTTTTCATAAAACTGACAGAGTGTTATCGGTGTGTGTGTGTGTTTGTGCTGCAAAAAGTGATAGGAATCTTAGTGAAAATATCTTGAATCTAGTCAAATTAATGTACAATTTATTGCTATAGGGTTACAACAAAACAAATGGAAGATTATGAAGCTTATTTTGAGTCTTTTTTTCCCCCTAATTTTTAACCATTTTTTGTTTTATTTTATTAAAAGAACATTTTGGTAGTATAATGCCTGAAATGCTCATTTTCTTGTTATCGGCGTTATACCCATGTGCATTTCCGCTATCCAGCAGTTACCCAGGTGCGCGTAAAAGAACATGTGTCTAAAACATGATTTTTAGATAATAATTTTTCATAAACAATCATTTGAAATGCGCAGGAAATGATCTGATCATCAGATCACTACTTAATAGATTTATCTAGATTTACCTTGCTAGATTTATCTAGATCGAAGATATTTTCACTCATTGAGATTGCAGTTTATATGTGTGTTGTAGCAAACTGGAGTCATATCTTTATTCTTTTAATGGAATAATATAAAACATACACAATATTTGCTTGATCTCAAACGTAGTCAGTCAGTCAGTCAAGACTTTTTTGGTGTTTTAAGCATGCATTCTTTAGTTATCAATGTAGCTAAGATGCTAGTCGAGGTAACACTAGCGTCTGCTACATGTTTAGCTTATTGTCTGTATCTGAGGTGAGTGGCACGTTGAACCTTTGTTGTTGTTGCCAAACTGTCGCTGTAATGCCGAGAAAATCAGGATGTTTAACCGAAACCAAAACCTGTTGGCACTCAGGAAACGCCGTGTTTGAGCAAAATGCAAAGTTACAAATGCATTTTAATTAAACACGACACTTAGCATACTTTACTAAGGTGTTGTTTTAAGATGTCTCCTTTTTGTGCTGTAAAACACAAGCAAGTATTTGCAGTACAAAAGCCTTAATTACTTATGGTATGGTTCATATATTATGGTATATTTTGTACAAATGTCATGTAAAAGTATTTTAATGTCTGGAATCTTTGCCTTTCTAACTCATTTCAACTCCTAAAACCAGCTTTTAACAATTATTTTTCATTTGTCTTTTGTTTTTATTTACTTAATTTTGTTTTTTAATGCCTTTCACATTGGCTTTGTCCCCAAACCACATCAATCCCTACGTATCAAAATACTATTTTCTAATTGTGCCTGACGCCACACCGCATTGAAAAATCCCATGATGCACTGCAGCAGGTTACTAACTAATATGAAACTATAAAGATCCCCCATGTCAAGCATTTCTTTGTCAGTGGGCTATTTTACAACGATGTGAAATGCATCAATGCATAATTATATCCGAACATAAATACCCATAATGCACTATAAATAACAGCTAATAGTGCACTTATTATGAGCAGTCGTTAAGATAACACATGATGCAACTTGGCATTCAAAGGCCATATGTAGTAGATAAGGAATGTGGTTTGGGACATCCAGAGTGGACTAACAAGGATGTGATGTTTAAGATTATGATGCTTTATCAATGATAACGCACCTCAGTGGTTAGAGTGAGAGAGATATGCCTTTCTTTTTTTTGTACATTTTTAAAGTATTAATCTCATTCTTATAATCATTTATGTCTCTAATCGCCATTCTGTTCTAAGCTTTATGGTTATTTTTGCTTGATTAAACTGATGTAACAAAACCATGTGTCGTTTGTCTGGTTGTGTGTGTATGTGAGTGTGTTTTCAGTTATTTCTAACACTAGGCAATCAACAAAAATACAGGAAAAACGGTACAACAATGTACAGGTAACCTAATGTATATAACACAGGGAGTGCTGCACTACTAATTTACTGTAGAATGCAGAATAACTGTATAGACCAATATCATGTTTTTGGTTGTTCTTTTACTGAGGAAAACTAAGAGCAAGCCTTGCTATACATGATGTAAACATAGCTAGTTATCCCAAGCAAAGAGGTTTCGTTTACGGATAATCTATAGCGTTAATTCCTAGGGATACTGGTTTATAATCTATAATGTTCAATGTTGGTTAATTGCAGTTTGACAACAGTAGTCTACTCATACACAGTTTTTGTAAAGATCCAATATGTAGTGTTATAATCACATAACAGTGATCACGTGCACACATGTAAAATGTCACCTGGGTCAAAAAAAGATCAGCGATGTAGAGTTTGTAAGACACATTCCAGTGACGTTTTAAGAGGATATCCTAAAAACAAGAATTTTATAATATAATTATACTTTGCTTTGTTTTTACATTTAATTACATTTAGTTTACGCTTTACAAAAAAAAAAAAAAAAAAAAATTTTCTTGGGCTATGTAAGTGCTGAGAAATTCTTCTCATTCAGTAGGAATAGGTAGCTGTATAGGAGGTTAAAAGGCCTTTGAAAACAGTTAATTTCACAAAAAGAATTTGGAAAGTTGTATTAAAGATTGTCTTGTAAAAATTTGAATGATATAGTTTCCGCTCTTTCAAGGATAGTATGATGAACGGCTTAAGAAATTTTTTTTTTTTTTTTTGGAAATTAAGATTTCTTTGATTCCAGACACAGCTACTAAACTACAACAAATTTCTGTTTTCTTATTTCTTTTTATTATATAATATTATTTATAATATTATTATAATTGTGTTAGTTATATATTATATTCTTATATCTTTAGAAATATATAGCCTATTTTCACATATATATGTTTACAGATAAGTGTGATGCTGGTGATCAAGATAAACGTGTTTCAAAACAAATCCATAAAATAATTTTTTTTTTAAACGCTTCAAGGCTAAATGACACTCCTATCTAGCAGATTTGAGATAAACTTGGAAATAGGTGTCTCTATCCTTATCTTTTTTTTTTTTTCAGTCATGATAAATTTTGAAAGCGTGAAAGCACCCCCGTAACCAGTGAAAACCGATCCTGTTATGTGCTCATGACCAAACACAGACTCCAAAAAAAAAAGTATCTGCTAGAAGTAATGCGGTCTGACAGGAGATTTTGACAAGTCCTCATTTGACTGCTCAGCCTTGTGTAAATGCAGTTTGTGCAGCGCTAATGAGCTGTGAAGATCATCTGCTAGTCACGCTAATCAATTCCCTCTAGGGTTCATCCGCAATGGTTCAATCTACAGTCTGCTCGTAAAATTGATCATTTAATTTATATTTAAATTGATTCAAATGCAATCGTTAACATATAATGTGATGCATAAAATACTTGAGCTGTTAGCAATACAGTACGTGTAATTTGTTTGAATAGTTTCAGAGTTTGATCCTGAGTTCAGGTTCCTATCTGTCTAGTTAGTGTTCTGTTTTCTTTGTGTCTGTTATTTCTTCACACCTCCTAAAATCGTGATGGTAAGTGGATTGGCAGGTTGGTGCTCAACATGGTCTCCATCACAAGTCATGCATTTGCGCCATTATTGGACCCAAATTTCGAATCTGCTTTGAAAATCCCCATTTGTTGCAGCTGATGCTTGTCTGTGCACATTGATCTGGTCAATGGTGTCATCTTTGGAAACATTCTGTAATGCAGTTGAAGACCATCAACTGCGACAAAGGGTCTTTTCAAAAAGGATTTGGATTCAACGATGGTCCAAATGTATGGCTTGTGAGGAGGTAGAGGAATAGTTATTCTACCAACATCTGCAATTTGAAGACCCCATGTCAGTTAATATAAACTTTATGCCCATTTTGCGTTTTGTGCTCGTATGTGTGTGCCATTCCCAAAAAGGGCTCCAGATCTACAGGGAATTAATGCTGTGAATGAAGAAATGAAAATTGTTTATTTTCATTTCCTGTCGCTGAATTGAATTTTATTAGATCATATTTCTTAATTTGATTTCCTCTTGTGTGGTTTCGCTGGTGGAATCCTAACACCTCATAAAGCTGCCGTGATGTCTTCATGACAGCTGTGTCTCAAAACCCTAATATATTTATGAAACTATTTTGGAAGTCGGCCAGCTTAGTGTGATGTGCACTACGGTAAGTTAGTGTCCGAATGATTTACAGAGCACCCCTAGAAACAGTAATGGAGGTGTAGATTCCCAGTTTTGATGCTGATCTATAGATAAATAGATACTTTATTGATCTCCAAGGAAATTTCCAGCATCCAAGGATAAGGATAGTAACATAGACAATAATCATGTAGTTCATTTAGTGAAGTTTCATGTTCTGATTTTGTTGATGTACAGTCATGTGTAAAAGTTAACACCCCCTCTTTTAATTCTGTGTTTTTGTGTAGAAACGGTCTCGGTATCGGGCGAATACGACCTCAGACGAAAAATGAAGCCACAAAGAATTTTTAAAAATGTACACACAAAAAAAAAAAAACAGAATTAGAATACAGGGGTACTAACTTTTACACATGACTGTATATGATATGCAAGTTCAGTTTTTAATCATCTCTCAGTACTGTTGGAGCAAATCACAACTCAAATAACTTTTAACTGGTTTTGACACACTGACCAATCAGGAAGTGGCTTTATGTTTAGCAAGCATGTTTGCTCATGGTGTTGCATGAAGATGCCGGAAAATAAGATAAAGCTTGTGAGATAAAATGAAGCTTGAGAAGTGTGTTCAATAGAATCAGTCACTCTTCTAAAAACAGGAAATAAAAAGGAAAACAATTCAAAGGAATTTCTTTCATAAGCTACAGTGCATATACCGTACTTCTGTAATAAATGATATGTTATACATATATACATATATACATATATGCTTCTCTTTTAATTCTATTGGTCTATTGGCAAATATGACCCCAGACAAACAGCATCATATCACTATTTTCACCATGCTATTATTTATTTAACAAAAATGAAGCCAAGAAAAAAAGAAAAAAACATGCAGGTAATAGTAAGTACCCCCTTAGTGCTTCCGCAGGATTTAATAGGGTAAGTTGCAGCCAGTTGCTGCTGTTCATCAACTCTTTATTAACTGATCATCAGCAGGTGGCAGACCTCTATAAAAGCAGAAGTTTTGGCTGTTTGCTGGTCTGAGGCATCAAAGTGTTTGTTAACACTATGCCAAGAGGGAAAGACATAAGCAATAGTCTTAGAGAAGCAATTGTTGCTGAACATCTTTCTGGAAATGGTTATGAAACCATTTACAAACAATTTGGAGTTCAGCGCTCTACGGCGAGAAAGCTTTTAAGACATTTGGCAATCTTCCCAAGATTGGACGTCCCAGCACATTCACCCTAAAGTCTTTCTATGCAATGCTCATAGAAATGCAAAAACACCCAAGAACAGGCCTCACTGTGACTCATGTCATTGAGTCAATGACAGCACAATTAGAAGAAGACTGAAATAGTACAGTTTGCTTGGAAGATTTGCCTGTCGAAAAAGAGCACAGAAACACAACTGAGGCTGGCAAAACTAGGACAGATGAGACCTCCAACAAGAAGTGGAGTTGTTTGACCTTAATGTCAAACCGCAATAAACTGACGCAATGTTGTAAAGGAGAATGGAACAAAATGATGTGAGACTGATAAAGTCAAGTGTTGCCAGCATAATTTTTTGGGTTGTTTGTTTCATTTTATTGAAAAAAAATTATATGTTGTTGTTCAATCTGAGGATGTATTTGTCTAATACTAAGACCTGCCATAATCAGGTGATTTTTACACAAAAGCACATAGAATGATAAGTTTTGAACATGACTGTATATGGGAAACAATGTTCATTTTGGACAAGTTTCTTCCTTTTGATGGAAGACTTGATGTCTGTTGGGTGCTGGTTTCCTCAGATTTGTCTGCACATACTCAGGCCCTGGATCAGCAGGGTTCATTGATCTCTTTGACTCCAGAGCTGAAGCTGATGATTAAATCAAATTCTCATAGGAGTGCAGTCCTGTCTCAGGGTCCAAAAGTCTTGACCGTGCTACCAAGACCAGTTTCAGTTATCAAATTTACTTTTGGGATTTGGGAGTGTAATCCTTGCTGAGTTCGAACACAACAACTAAGTCTGAGATGGTTTCATTGTTCCATCAGCGCTCCGGAAATACACCGCTGATTGGCCTGTAATGTGTGTTATTGTGCGAGAGGTGGATGAGTGTGAGTTCTGTGTAGAGGCAATTAGAGTGATTCAGCGTGACACCTCCAATGCTTCAATGCTAATGAGAGCCTCCATAGCACAATAACAACGTGAGAGAAAACGACACGGCCGTCTGAAGGATCAAGGCAGCATCACACAGCCTCTATAATTATTACATTATGTACACTAGCCGTTTACACACACACACACACACACACACACACACAACTGTGTCTGGACACTTTCTATTAAATGCATATATCTCTATATGGTTTAGACTATTTTTTTTTTCATGGTCATCACACACACTTCCGGTAACTTTTTCGGGCTCTTTATCTTTACCACACACACTTCTTGACTCGTACAGCTCTTTATGGTCACCACACACACACTTGCTGACACTTTCGGACTCTTTATGGTCACAACACACTTTTTGACTTGTTGCAAGGATTTTTAGCATCAGCACACACACTTCTTGACTCTTGGCCTCTTTATGGTCACCTCACACACACACACACACACACACACACTTGTTGTAGGACTCTTCAACGGCAGCAGATACACTTCTGGGAGCTTTACGGTCACTACACACACTTCTTAACTCTTTAGGGCTCTTAATGGTTACTACACACACTTACTGACTCTTTAGGGCTCTTAATGGTTATTACACACACTTCCTGACTCTTTAGTGGTCTTTATGGTTATTACACACACTTCCTGGCTCTTTAGGGGTCTTTATGGTTACTACACACACTTCCTGACTCTTTGAGACTCTATATGGTCACCACACACTTCCTGTATCATTTCAAGGCTCTTTAACGTCACCACAAAAACTTCTCGACTCTTTTGGACTCTATGTGATCATCACACCCACTTCCTGTCTCTTTTCAGGGCTCTATATGGTCGCCACATACACTTCGTGGCTACCTTTAGGGCTCTTTCCATTAACCACACACATTTCCTGTCTTAGATTAGGACTCTATTTGGCAGATAGATTCACTGCCTGTCTAACTTTAGGACTCTGGATACATTTCCTGATCTGTTTAAAGGTTCTTTCTGGTCACCCTCCCCACTTTGTGTCTCTTTTCATGGCTTTGGTCACCATACATTTCCTGTCTCGTTTCAGGGCTCTTTCCGTGGTGCTCTCTCTGTTTCTCCTCAGAGGTCAAGTCACTCGTCTCCTCGCCGCCGCACTGGTGGTGACAACGCTGTCGTTCACTTCTTCAGATCTATCGTAAGTGTCTCTTAAGTGACTGTTTCTCTGACTTTTTCATATAGAATTTCTAAATGTTTCAAAAAATTTGAATAAAGGTCTCATGCGGTAGATACACGCCTGTCTATATAAAGTCCCAAGACTGACATCACAAATTCACAAACATTTAAAAACACTGAGACACTGAGTCACAGATATAGGGCAGGGAAACTAGAAATGATCTGCAGAGGTCCTAAATAATCCAGTGGCTTCCTAAATTAAAAGTATGCCACCACTGACACTGAGCAAAATATTTTGATCAGGAAGGTGACCCTGAAACTGAAGGTCATTCAGTCAGAAAACCCAAGACAAAGACAAACATCTCTGGAGTCCTCCACCAATCAGGCACTTAAAGGTAGAGCGGCCAGACAGAAGGCAATTTCTCAGGAAAAGAAAAATGACTGTTCACAAAAGCCTTCTCAGGCCTTCAGAAATATACGTCTGCGGTGTGATGAAACCAATTATCACCTGGCCAATCCCATCTCAGTGGTGTAGTACACCAGTGGGGGGCATCGTGCTGCAAGGGGGTTTATCAGCAGGTGGTTCTCAAAGGTTTGTCACGATCAAGGGAAAACAAACAGCTCAAAGCACACACACACACACACACACACACATACACACACAGTGCTTTAGCGTTTGAGACCTCGAGGTTCCAGCATCAGCAGCTTGGCAGTGCTGGAGATTTGAACTCACCTTCTTCTGATCTGTAGTGGTGGTCACCACAGGATGGACAATATAGGGCAATATAAATATGTCTTCTATGGTTCCTAAATCGGTCGACCTGGCACACATTTAAAAATGTAACATGACAGAGTTCTAATAATAAACGCTTCTGAATTCCTCCTTAATGTACTGTATGTGTTCTTTTTTCAGTCCGTTTGTGTGTTCTCTTTGTCTGTCTCATATACATGTCTGTCTGAATATATTTTTTTCAATATATTTTAATCCTCAGGTGTCTCCTGCCCCTAAAAAATCCAGGGTAAGTGCAGTTTTTACCTTTATAAATCAGCGTATACATACAACTACAGTATAATATCACGTTCTGTTGTAATTGTTATAATTGTGGTTATCATATAACCATAATTTGTTTTTTGTTCAAATATCAAGCTTTTTAAACTCCTTGTTTAAATTTTCTGTGAAGAATTTGAATGGCCCAAATGGTTTCCATTCAGTGTGTGTTTGTGTGTGCATGTATGTCTTTTCTTCATGTGGTTGTCCTCTTTTAAACAGTTGCGTCCTCCAAAGCACTGTTTTTATTCCATCAGTTGTCTAATAAATTTTTTTCATCGTTATATTACCTAATCAGTGCATTAACCGCCAATGAGCAAGCCAAAGTGACAGCGGCATCAAAAGGAGCTTGTAGACCTCAGGATGGCAGACAATGGAGCTTCCCAGGGTTCAGCTGGAAGCAGAAGAAACATAGGGATTAGGGTTTCTGAAATGCCAGCTTGTTGCTCTACTGATGACAGTAGTAAGACTTTTTAGACCTCAGGATTGCAGGAATAGGACCTTGTTCACCTTGGGCTGGGTGAAACTGATGCTTGTGGGTCTTGATGATGGCAAAGTAGGACATTGCAAGGCTAAGACTGGCAGCAATATAAGCTTGTGAAGTTCATCATGATGATGGACAGAGATTTGTGGTTCTTAGGATTGCCACAGTAGAAGATTGTCAGCTTCTAGATGAAAGAAACAAAAGCTTCTAGACCTGAAAGAGGTAGGAACAAGAGATTACTGTCAGAATGGCAGCAGTAGGAGCTAGAGGACCTCAGAATTGTAGAAGCTGAGGCTTGTATGGCAGCAATATGAGCATGCAGGCCAAACGATACTGGAATTAGTGAATGAAGCTGCATGGTTTTCAAGTATGAGCAAGATCGTTGGGTTTAGCAGGGCAGAAGTTTGAGGTTGTTGGGTCCAGGTTGGCAGAAGTTTGAGCTTGTGGAGTTCAGGTTGTCAGAAGTATGAGCTTGTTGGGTTTAGGATGGAAGAATATGTCCTCGTTGGGTTCAGCATGGCAGTAGTTGGGGACTGTCCTCAAAAGAAAGATTAGTGTTCGATAACTGATTAAATAAAAACAGATGTTCGGGCCTCAGGAGTGCATTCCTTCCTACCCGTCAGTAGCTGTTCTATTTTATCTCTTTGTCTTTCTCTCTCTTCATCTGTCTCTCTGTACAGTGGCATTCTTTCACATCTAAACTTGGCATGGTAGGTGTTGTTTAGAAATACTCGCACATCCTGTTTCCAGAATAGCATCAAAGTCCCTATTCCCTGCAAAAGCCACAAGTCATTATGGGTACATCATGTGGATGCTAATATCAGTGCATTGTGAGATTTCTTAAGCACATGAGTAAATACTCACTATGCCTTGATGACAGTGAATAGGGTGTGATTTCTGACTAAAGAGAAAAAAATTACATTAGCTTAACTAACATAGCTGATCAGGGATCAGCTGCGAGAATTTAAATCCTGTTAAATTAAACAATTATATGGGTGATAAAGCTGATCCCAAATCAGTCCTGCTGCTGTTCATTCATGCTGAGCTTGTAATCCATTATTGGTACAGAAGCACGTTGCATTCACAAAAGGAAAAATAAAGCACACAAACAAAGATTATATTTCATAATTATGCCTTACTAACTCAATCATGTCTTCTAATTATGACTTCCTAAATTATAATTAGGGCTTACTTTTAAAAGTAATTTATAATTATGAGTTGGTAAGTCATAATTAGTAGCTAGTAAGTCATTATTATGAGTTGGTAAGTCATACTTGTGAAAGTCAAAATTATGAGTTGTTAAGTCTTATTTATGAGATATGTTCTCAGATTTTTCTTTTGTGAATGCGATGTGCTTCCGCATTTTAGGGCATTTGTTTTCCACTTGACTTCCTTTTCATCTTTATTGCCTTTACAGTAAATTGAAAAAAGATAATAGACCATACCTTACAAACTCAGATACAGATATACGGTAGTTATATCCCTGCTGTAGTCCAGACTCTCTGAGGTTAGTATTTAGTTAATCAATCATATTACTGATACTGACCATCAGTCATGTGATATGTTAGTCAATATACAGATATGTCAGGTAAGGTCAGGGTAAGGGTTTAATCCATTTAGCATTGATTGTAAGCCAGAAACTTGAAGATCCTTGGTAATTGGATAGAAACTTCATCTAAGCTTTCGATTAGCTGATTAAAAAAAATATATGATGGGCTGCCTGTAACTGTCCATGGAAATGCTTGATGAGTTATTTGCTTGATGCAAAAACAAAAAAAAAGACAGGATAGGATAGGATAGGATGTTGTAAAGATAGGATAACACTCCTATTAAAATATTTTTGGAGAGCTGTTTGGCCGAGTTCAGAATAAACACTAAGGAGTGAAAACAGAATGTGAAGAAAAAAGGAAAAGTAAGAGGCAAATGCACCTCAGTAGTTCAATGAAATTCATCTTAGTCTAAGCTGGAGGAAGGAATTATGTTGTAGTCTATATAGAACCCATAGGAGACCATTAGGGTTTGAGATTTAAAACAAACAGTATTTTTAATAATGCTTTTTATTTCTTTAATTGTTTAAATTGTTTGTAAATTGATTGATTTTAAAATAATGTTTAATATTTTATATAAAACAGCAATAATGTGATAAGTAGTGCTTGGGCCCCAGTGATCACTGATCGCATTTCTGACTTCTTTTTCTTCAATCGCAACCCACTGATTAAATCTCAACTCTCTCACATAGTCCTTACATCCTTTTTTTCTTTGTGCTTCAATTTATTTTCATAAATCATAAATCTGTAAAGCAGCGGTTGGAAGCGCGTGGATTGGTTGCACAGAGGAACTTCTGTAATAGCGTTTGCATTTTGTTTCCCCATTGTGTGTTGGCAGTCTCTGCAAGGAGCACACTTGCTGTTGGATTTTTACATTCCAAATATGTATGTGGTAAATAACGTATGCATATTAGATGCATTTTGGTTTTGTTTCATGCGTTTTTGCCGCGGTGTGAAAATGAAATTTCGTTTCTGTCAAGTCTGTGATCTTTAAATGTGATGAGATTGAGCTGAAACCGATACGAAAGTCAATCCAACTGACTGAATCATCTATTCCAAACACATGTATGAGATTATTTATTACTAAAGATTAAAAATATGTATATACAGTATGTATATGTGTTTTCATAAAATATTGATTGATATCAGTAAAGTCTGCATGTTACTTGTAATACTTAATTATGCCATAAATTGACTATGCCATGATTAACAGTGATAATTATGCGATTTATTGGCACAATGCTTAGACCGGGCATGTCATTCACACTGTAACACATTCAGCTTTTAACTCATGGTGTAACTGTCATGGTCTCTTAATGATTAACATTTATTAGACTAACTTTGATCAAAACACATTGTAATTGAGCTATTGATAGTAAATTTAGGAATGATAATCAGTTCGTGCTCTATAGCTGATGGCCTTTCTTATGTCACCTCAGCGATGAACAGTTGATCTGTTATTGGAGAGTATAGAGTACGACTGGGCGATATGATGTTTACAATATCTACAAGTATTGCTATTTACCCTTGTTGCCATATTGCCAAGCCTAACTACAGATTTTATTTCCCATCTGTACCCAAGATCTACTGTATACAGTACAACCCGATCAGGGATCTGAGAAAGCAATAAGGACTTTACGTGTATTCGGTTGATGTGGCAATTGCAAATAAATCCGTAATACATTGTAGCTGTGAAAATCGCCATCAATCAGTGACACCTTATATACTGGCTACAGAAAGAAAAAACATTGTGGAAGAAGTTCTGCTTTTTGCATTTGAAAATAAACTGTAGCTTTCAGCTGTTCCCGGCAAGGGGTTGCACAGCGGAATATCCAGTCCGCACAAGAACTTGGCACAGGTTTTACACCGGATGCCCTTCCTGACGCAACCCTCCCATTTATCCGGGCTTGGGACCGGCATTGTGTCCAGTGGCTGGGGGGTTTGGGCACTGGCTGGGAATCGAACCCGGACCTTCCGCATGGCAGGCGAAACACCTACCACTGAGCCACCAGTGCCCTATTTGAAGATAAACTGTAATGGGATGGATGCAGCTTCGGAAGCAATGTACTGTACATACCTGTTAAGTCAGTTTGTTTGTTTGAGGGTAAAATGTACAAGAAGGCAGTTCCAGGAGCAGTGTGGCGAACACTGGTGTTGTAAAACTCTATTAATCATCCTCGATCGCTAACACTTCTTTCTAAATAAATGAATTAATTATTTATTATAATAATAATAATAATAATAATATATTTTTTTTCTTTCCCTTGTTCAGGGGGATCATAAGACCTCAGTGAAGGCGCAGAAAGGGCGTGCCGGAGATGGACAGGGCACGCTGACTCGCATCTTCAAAATGGTAAGCATGGTAGTCCTTTAATAAATGATCAATTATATATCCAGTAAACTGGTGACAGGATCATGGGGACCTACAAACAAGCAAGCCAGCAGACAGACAGCAAACATACAAGACTTCATACTTGTGTGTTCGTCCCCTTTAATTGTGTTATTCGCACTTATTTGTCTTCTGAAATCTGTTGTCATGTGTGAAACTCCTCAACTCCTCGCTCATCTCATGCTTCAGTATTTCTAAACTGCAAATGGTGCTTGAAGTGTGGATTAACAGCAAAGTTTTGTAGGATTTCCCAAAAGACTTGCCTCATTTGAATAATGCACTTTATTTTTTTGTAATCATCCTCCTACGGGTAGCGTCGCATGATTCAGGCTGAACAAAACACAAAAACCGTCCATGGAGAAATCATGACCATTATGATTTGCATGAATGTGGTACATTTTTAGCACTGATATAAAGTACTCATGCTAGAAAAATTATGTGCTGGCTGAGCTAAAACTTTGACAAAAATGAATTTTCATGACTTGATGTATGAATTGATGTATGAAACAAAATAAAGGAAGGCAGACACTGCGAGAAGAAACACATCTACTCATGAAGGGAGCAACCTGAAATTTCTCCTGGCCTTAAAGACAAGCATCTATAGTTTCCAAGCATCTTAGAATTTTCTAGATGATCACTGAGCGTACAGACTGGCTTGTAAGGTGGTTACGTGTATGTAGGAAGCAAGGAATAGTTTCCATTAGCAGGGTCTCACACCTGTCCATATGAATGTGTGCATGTGCATAGGACCTGCATGTGATAGGTATATTAGTATTCACATGCAGTTCACTCATTCCAATGTGCTCTGATATATTTCATGCTTTAGTGAATGAAATAAAAATCTGATGGGCAGCAGAGAGACAGATATACACAGCAACATTTCAGCAATCTTAAAACCTATTCCAAGGGATGTTCAAGTCAAACCGGGAAACACTAATGCATTTATCCCAGTGTTTCACTAGTGCTTGGATACCATCAAGATAGAATTTTTTTTCACAGAACGCCAGAGCCCTTATCTGCTTCATGTCCGAAACGCTGGCTCCCAGAAACTCCTTTAATGGCCCAAACATGTGGAATTGGCCGGAACGAGGTCAGGACTGTAAGGGGGATGTGGCAATAACTCCCAGCCATGTCCCTGTAATGTGCAAGTAGTGTTGGTGTTGAGAACGCTTGAGTAGGCTCCGAGCCACCTTAGCTGTGATCATTCTTCTTAGATGTATATCCTTCTCCAAAAATGTTCTCACAATTCAAATGTTTTACTGAGGGTAAAAGTCTCATCACCGTACTATACTTGAAGTCTTCTGTAAATGTTTAAACTACGTATTCTTTAAAACTAGTCCAGTTTTGTGCTAAAGACATTCACTGTCCTGTCACTGCTCTTCCTTTACTGAAAAAAGTCTTGGCCCAGTGGATTTCTATTAGTGTTTGTTGCAGTTCCTGTTTTTGACCACTAGGAGCAATAATAACTCTATAGAAGCTAAATGGGGTGGTGAGAATGTTATCTTATGATTAGAAGGAATATCAACATTATTCACTCAAAACCAGGTTGATATATAAACATAAACAGACACAAAGACAGTATTAGAAAAATAGAGAATTGTTATATGTAATAGAAAAATAGACAGATGTATATATGTGAATACACAGCAAGATAGGTAAAAGAAGATAAATAGCCAAGCAGATGACTTCCTAGAATAGATCACCACCAGACTGCTAGCAATATTTCATTACAAGGTGAAGGTGATCAGTCAGCAGTGTCACTTCAATCTAATGACACAAATAGAACCAAGCCATGAGAGCAAAACAGAGAAACCATTTTTTCTTTCCCTTATCCTGTGCGTATCATATAGACAGATAAAGACATACATTATTCTAAAATGATTTGTCCCTCTAAAGGTCAAAAGCAGACTTCTGTGTTGTAAATGGCAAAGTATTAAATCTTATCATATTACCATTAACATGAACCCCTAGTGGAAAAGAAATCTAAAAAGAGAATGTATTGTCTTCATATGTAGTTTCTCCTAGAGAGCGATGTGATCAACGAATATACAGTAAAAGCGAAGGGTTTGTTTCTCACGTCTATTTTGACTTTCACTTGAGATTCCAGCAAAGTCAGACCCTGATTTTCAACCTGGCAGGTACTAACGTTTATTATAAGCATCCAATATACTAAATATTTAGAGAATTGAATCAGTTATCATAAATGTCTAAGTATATTAAAAGCAAAGTCCACGAGTGTATATTTCATAAGGAAGTACTTGAGAAATATACACTGGTATGCTCTTGAATGTGGGTCTTGGCAGGCAGCCGTATAGCCAATTGTGTTAATATCCTAGTACCTAGACAATGTTTGTTGGACTTACGAACAAATTGGACTTACGAACGAGCTCTCATAAAGAAATTCGTTCCAATGTTAGGAAGTCACCGTATAATGCTATATATCATCCCTTGTGGAATGCATTTTGTCCAATCAGATTATTTATTCGGAACTAACTGTTCTATAATATCATTTGTAATATACTGTATATTTGAAAAAAAAAACGTATGCTGAATTATTATATTATTTCCATCTATTAGTTAAGATTTCACAAGTGTCTAACACTACAGTGCCATAGCCCACTGTGGACATGAGCCCAAGACAGGACAACTGGCTGTATTCACTTGGTGGGAGGGCCTTAATCTTTCCCCCCTATCAATCATAGAAACTCTAGCCAATCGTGGTCGTCTATGATCTTATAGTACATATGCAGAAGAAGGCACTTTTTATTTCTCCAGTGGACGCTTTATAACATCTCTGTGGTCTCTCTTTCTGTCTCACACACAGGGAGGAACCAGAGCAGCATCTCCAGCCAAACGCTGAGTTCCAGCTCTTTTAAAATTCTCCATTAACCATGATGACCCTGAACGGAGAGAAAGAAACGAAGAAGGAAGCTTTTTTTTCTCCATTTACACTTTTTTCCTGTTGGTGTCTCTAGCACTAACCTGAACAACATCACGCTTGTCCTTCCTATCTGCTCATACTGTATATTTATTTATGTCGATTTCTCTGTCCACCCAGTTCATTGTGGTCAGATTCTCCACTATCTTTCCCCCCCTCGTGTCTGTTTGTGTGTTTTGAGAACATGAAGCACTGAGAACCTTTTGAGGAATGCTTTCTGATTAGGATTAGAAATTAAAAGCCATCACTTTATATCACTGAGGCTAAACATGTGACTGGTTTAATATGTCTATTACTGTTATAAGATTGTGGAGTTACTACCTAACTGCAAAGGCTTGACAAAGACTTAACATGCTAGCTAGCTAGTTAGTTTAGGATATTCACAGTAGCTAGAACTTTCTAGCTGCAGATTAGCTAGTGTCAAAAATCTTGCTAAGTCACATAATGACCAAAAAAATGCCTCAAAAGGTTGTAGTGTGTCATTTATATTACGTAACATGAGTCTTGTTGTTCTGTCTTTGTCTCAGGAATCGATGTGACTAGCATTAAACAGCTCATTTATCTGTGCACAGGATAAACTCACATCACGCACGTTGCTTCTTCATAGCTATGTGTAGTCTTGTCTCAAACTCACTCTTCCTCGCTGTCGGAGTGGATCTGGCCACAAACTGTAGCACTAAAAATGTGTAGACTAACCAAAATGTCGTCTCTTGTTAATTTTCAATCGCAGGGTTTCTAAACTGTTGTTCATGTGTAGTCACTGCATCCGCTGTTGACTTCTGACTTCTGTATACTCTCTCTTTCTCTCATCTCTTTGGCGTTTCATTACTTCTTTAAGCTTTTTCAAATAAAATCACCCTCCAATAAGACAGGGACACAACTAGCATAAAAAGCCCTAGATATCATGCATGTGTTTGTCAGTTCGACTGCTAATGGAGTGACGGGAATCATTAAAAATGCCAATAAAGGAGACATATATGTGTAATTGAACGTGTTTTTTTTTTTGTTTCTTTCTTTGTCTATGTATGTGCGTTAAAAACATTGGGGAAAAATCTATGTTGTTCAAACACCTTTTATATTACAAAAGAAATGTACATACACAATATTTACCTAAGTTTAACCTTAGAGAGGGATTTGGGATTCAACCTTGTTTTAGAAGCTAGTTAGTTTTGCAGCTCGTGTTAGTCGTGAACAAAACAACACAGACAATTTAGAAGCAATTCAGAACGATTTAGAAGCAACTACAAAGAAGAGAAAATGTTGTATACGATGACATAACGTTATCAGATGTGTTTTCTTGCTGAAAGTGCTTCCGCGACTGGTTGTCAATGAGGGTTTTGGCAGGCAGCTGCTCTCCCTTCTTTCCAGTAATGTGTACCATCCTGACCTTCTTTCACCAATTTTGGCAACTGACACTTATTTCAATTCAGTTCACTTGAATTTAATTTGTTTATTGCTTTATCACAAAGCAGCTTTACAGAGTTTCAGAAATTTTATAAATACACTATTCACTATAGAATTAAATGTTTCTAAATGTTGTATCCCTTAAAAAAGGCAAGAGGCAACAGAGGCAACGAAAAAAAGTCACTGCAAGACATGCAAATATTTTATTTAAAAAGACCTGACAAACAGAAAATGAATAAAGAAAGTTGTCTTAGAGAAAGTATTCCAAAGTTTTTCCACTTCAACAATGATAAAAGAATACTGGAAACCAGACCAGAAACAGGCAGTGCTTACCAACATGTTTTTTTACTTGCAACGTTATATTTGCAGATCTGTGCCAAAAACAGAGATTTTTTCAAATACATTTTGAAATGTTCCAAGAAACAGAAAAAATATACACTAGCCACTTTAATGTGAACATCTGTACATGCTTTAAATATGTAATTAGCCATTCATGATGCAGCATCATACAGTAATGGATAAAAGTTATTCAATTCAATTCAATTCAATTTTATTTGTATAGCGCTTTTAACGATTTACATCATCACAAAGCAGCTTTACACAA
>JAOVVB010000023.1:13245650-13281868 GCA_028570985.1 Heterobranchus longifilis | reverse complement strand
CTTTGAACAGCTGATATTGATTGAAATGTGTCTTTTCTGTGATTTTTTTAGGCTGGTGACTCTAAATAAACTTCTCCTCTGCAGCAGAGGTAAGTTTTGGTCTTGCCTTCTTAGGAAGGTCTTCATGAGAGCCAGTTTCATCATGGTGCTTGATGGGTTTTACAAAGGCACTTGACAACACTGTTCCAGACTGCTTGTTAGACTAATGTTAGGCTGATACAGTGTGAACTCCAAAAAGAGCAAAGACTGCTAGGAAAATATGGGTTCATCACAGATGAGAAGGAACTTTGTATGTCTGATGGTTGAAGGTGGACGGCAAGCAGAAGGAGACAAAGTGTGAAGTGTCTGATCTCAGAAGGGGGGAGCTCTCTCTCTCTCTCACACACACACACACACACACACACACACATTGTAATGTAACCAGTCTTTAATTTCACCTTGCTGTCACAGTTTCTCCTTTTTCCTGTTTTCCCTCCAATTCGAGAGTTTTTAAAGGTCATGTGACCGAACAAGGTCAACAAACAAACAAACAAACAAAAAATTTGGACATAAAAACCGTGAGCGCATGTGTGTTTGTGTGTGTGTGTGTCGGTGAGTGCACATCTCATTTTGTCCTGTCCTCTCCACCCTACTGACAGAGACACCTCCTTCTGAGCCACACACAAATTAGTGCTTCCCCTGAAAAGAAATGATTTACATAAAAACCCTGACTTGCTCTGCACTGTTAATTATTAGATTATTTTATTATTAACACGATGGTGTCATTGTTGAACTTTGACTTCTAAATAAAGTCAGTGTTAAAAAAGTTTGAAGGAGAAACACTATTTTTTTTCCCCCCAAATATGACATTGGACACAAGCTGCGTTTGTCCTGTAGCTCTCACACACACTTTATAAAATCAAAATTTTTCTATTTTTATTAAAATAACAGAAGGAATTAAGTCAGAATAATATTATTTGAATTTATATTATTTGAAGTTCTCCCCCAAAATTCCCTTTGGGCAAAGTACTCAAACCTTGTACTAGAGTAAAAATAGAGATTGTGTATAAGGGCATCTGCCAACTGCCATAAGACCTGAAGGAAAATATTACTCAAGTAAAAGTAGGAGTCCTCCATTTACTTGTGTAACTGAGTAAAAGTGCAAAGTTTATTTAATTGTCAAAAATACAGGGCTTGTATTAGCTCTCAGGAGCCTTTTTCATAGCAAAAAATCTCTCTCTCTCTCTCTCTCTCTTTCTTTCTCTCTCTCTCTCTCTCTCTTTCTCTCTCTCGCTTCCTGATTGCAAATGTATTATTTTCATTGTTGTCTGCAAAACGCTCCGCTTATGGTTTTACGTCATTAAGTGTGCCTTGAAGCAAAGGCAAGTCACACAAGTACGCATAATAATCAGCAGATGGCGAAATTCCGAGTTAGAAGTACAGATATTTGCTGTAACTTTTGAGTGGAGTAAAAGTAAAAAGTATACTCTAATAAAACTACTCAAGTAAAGTACAGATATGTAATGGATAGGAGTGGTTAGCACTGGAACCCAGGGTCTGGGTTCGATTGTCACCTCAGGGTCTGCGTGCATGTTCTGAGTTTGCATGCTCTTCCAGTGCTTGGTGGGTTTCCTCCGGGTACTCCAGTTTCCTCCCACAGTCCAAAAATATGCAGATTTGGCATTCCCATATTTCCCATGGTGTGTGAATGTTGACTGCTGGTCCTACCACGGTCGTAAAAATGGGAATAATTGCAATGGTCACCATTGGCCTCCATGGTCCCTAGTTGCAATACAGAGGTTCCTAGATGGAGGAAATGAATGGGTTCTATACAGAATACATACTGTATACATATACATCTATTCATGCATTCATCTGTACTGTTTACAAAGATACAGTGAGGAAAAAGTATTTAGGTTTTATAAAAACCTTGTGAAGACTTACAGAAAACGTTTGACCTCTGTCATTGCCAACAAAGGGTATATAATAAAGTATTGAGATGAAATTTTATTTTCCATAATTTGCAAATAAATTATTTAAAAATCCTACAATGTGATTTTCTGGATTTTTTTTTTCTTATTTTGTCTCTCATAGTTGAGGTATACCTATGATGAAAATTACAGGCCTCTCTCATCTTTTTAAGGGGGAGAACTTGCACAATTGGTGGCTGACTAAATACTTTTTTGCCCCACTGTATATGCGTGGTGGTGTTGGACTATTGATTGGAAGGTAAAAATTGATTGGTTAAATATTTCACGACAGAAAATAGATTTTTAGGGGCAGCTCAGTGGTTAAGGCATTGGACTATCGATGGAACAGTCCCAGGTTCAAACCCCACCACCACCAAGTTGCCACTGTTGGGTCCTTAACCCTCAACTGCTCAGATAAAAATTTAAGACATTCTGGATAAGAGCACCTGCCGTAAATGTAATATAATGTAAATATAGGTTACAGTATCCAAATGATGTAGTTTCACTGGTACAGAGAGTGAGACAGGTATATTCAGACAGTGAGTTAGCTCAAGTAGGTTTGTAACTTCCTCTCATTAGTGAACATAGGAAGTGTTCATCTCGTTAAATTAACACACACCAGTGAAGACAGAACACACACTGTCTCCAGAGAGAGAGCATACTTACTGCATTAAGTGAACTGGGTTTTAGCCCTAAAAGCCGAGGCTTTAAACTCTTACTGTACATCCGCAGTGAGTCAGACACACAGAGAGACACAAGAAAGGCGGTCGGTAAGACAGAAAATACAAAGAGCAGGTGGAGAGGGTGAGTGTCAATGTAATGCTGCAGTAAAAGTGGTCTTCATTGGAAACATGAATATTCATGATTTATGCTAATGAGAAGCGTGTAACTGCACCAGTTGGCTCTCACAGGAACATTACAGTAATGACTTCATTAATTAGAAATGTATCTTTTAGGGGCTAATTGAGAAGGTGAAACTCTAAACACACAAACACACACACCTTTTTTTGGGGTGGTTGCATTTGAGGTTTGGGATGAAGAGGCTTTGATGTCTCTCTGGTCGTCATGGTGATTCTAAGCAGCGAAAGTAAAGGGTTAATGAGACCAGTGATTAGTGGACACACACATTCACAGTGTCTGTGTTAAAGTAATGAGAGCTGTAATTAGTCCATAGAGAGTCAAATTAAACCATACAGGATGGCTGTCTCTTTCTCTCTCTCTGTCTACTGTGTTTGGCGTGTGTGGTAATGCTAATGTCTCAATTACTTGTATGATGTAACCTTTGCGCGGTATTGATGTGATTACTTTGAGGTTTGTGTGATGTAAATGCTAGTTGGAAGTTAAAACTGGGTTTTAAACGTGGAGTGATGTAAAGTGAAGTAAGACACGGGTAAAACTGCCGTAAGAAAATCTTACCTGTATCATGGAGCTAAGTCTAACATACAGTATATTAATATATTTTATTTTGCATTAATGAACTCACAACACTTACCTTTACAGAAAGTGACAGAGACACATCAATACATCTTTCAAGCAGGAAAATCAAGTCAAGACAAGATCACCAACCAAAAGATTACTCACGTAAGATGGAGGATGGGGTGTGGCTTCTAGAGGCACAGTTAATTATATTGGGGAGGTCAAAACACCTGCACAGCTGTCAGTCATTCTATATTTCTATGCTGATTTGTTCAACTTGCCCTTTTATTGGGAGAAAAAAAAAATTATTTGAAGTTTTTAGCTTTAGTGCAATTTCTAAGCAAAATTTAAAAACGGTTGGCAGATCTTCTTTTTTAATGACTGCGGTTGTAGTTTTTCAAGCTTTGCCTGCTTTGATCCGAAGATCAAATTGTTTATCTCTCCAGTTTACACTGATGTAAATGTCAGATTAACTCCTAAGACATTCAACTCTATGATCAGATAATGATCATCTTGTTAGTATGCGTGCAAACATACAGTATGTACAGTAGGCAGCTTTTGTAATTAAAGCTGCTGTTCAAATCTCCCAATATTTCATCATTGTGTTTCTGTGACGCATTTAAAAAACAGAAGTAAAACCACACACACACACACACACACACACACACACTGTATTTATTCATCATTTCAGCAACTTTGTTTTATTGAAATCCACTCACAACAAATGTGCATTTGTTTTAACCACTCGCTATCAGGAATTTCAAAAATCTACAAAGCATAGCAGGAAAAATTAAATCTGATCTACATTCACATGGCATACATTCCATTCCTGATTTGAAGCTCCTTACAATGCTGACTGTAAAAAAAAAATAAATAAATTTAAAAAATTGGTTTGGTTTGTGTTTTGACATCCGACTCCACCCCCTTGGACCTACTGAACTCTCTGGAGCTTTCATTATGACCCCGCCCTCTGGATTGCTGGATCTCTGGAGGCATCCTCGGCCCCAATCTGCAGCTCTAGGTCTTGCCCTCAGCTCTTAAGTGCTTTTCAGTCAGTCACACCCACTCAGCTAGGGGGTTTAAAATCTGACCCATCTCCCTTCACATATTCCCACTTAATCCATGAGTTTAATAAAAGTATTTCTTTAACGATGCCAAATTGTGAAGTAATATTCACATGTGTTTTTAATTGCTGTTGCAAATTTACAAATCATCTTGCAGAAGTTTAACCTGGAAAAGGCGCATTTATACGCTTGCGTTTGCATTAATAGATTCCTTACGCTCTAGATAGGAAAACGTCTATGTACAACTTCACTGGCCAAACATTCCTTTGAAGCGATATTCAATTTAATAATAATACTTAGAAATAATAAAATAATCCTTTTCATCACACAGCAAAATCAGTAGCTTTACCTCTGGGTACATAAGTAACTAAGCAAAAAGGGAGGAGCTAAACTCTTCATCCCTGCCACAATTATTCATTCCTGAGCTTCTTTTTTAATGCTGTCTGATTCATATGTGACTGGAGCGTCACTGGTCTGGCTTCCTGCATCATCCAAAAGCCCAACTTCCTGTCCAGGCTCCGCCCCTTCGCTCTGTGTATATACGCTGCTGTCGGCCACTTCGGTCACAATGTAATGAGTTCCCTCATCGTTCACGATCACTTGAGTTAACCCTTCCTTAATCATCAGCTGTCTGGCAGCGAACTGTAAGACCTCGTCATGGGCGTGGCCCAACACTTGGACCACCTCTCCGTAAACTTGCACCGCCTCCTGTCCTTCACCCTGGGCGTGTTCTTGTTGGGCGGTTGTGGTTCTGATGTCGTGCTGTGCCGCACCGGCCTGCTGATCGATTTCGGACACTGCGCACAGCAGAGCGTCTAGCGCTGTGGATGGGCCCGCCCCTTCCTGATTGGTTTCGTGCGATGCTTGCTCGACCCTCTGTAACGTTTGCTCCGCCCCCGAGCCTGACGACTCGACCAGGACGTAGTTTTTGTGTGTGTAGGGGATAAGGCACCCGTCTTGCGTAACCTGCAACAGCTCGGTGTTGACGGAGGACATGGCCAGCGTCTGAAGAGTAGCTGCTGCTGATTCCTCCAGCTCCGCCTCTTCCATCTCGGTGGCCTGTAGCTCCGCCTCCTCTTCGTATCCCTGGATGATGATGACTTGCTGCAGTGTTTCGGCTCCTAAGCGGCCCTCGTCTGGTGTAAAGGCGGCGTCGGCCTCCACGTACGACGACCCCTGTCCTTTCAGCCGACACTCAAACGACTTCGACACGATTCCTGGACACACACACACACACACACACACACAGAATGTTACATCCAGCATATGCAACTGTATTCATATAACTGTAAAGCTACATTTTAATATATTTTTAATTATATCAGTTACAAAACAAATCTTCAGCCTGTATCAGAAGTAATTTAGAGGAGTTCACACCAACACCTGGGCACCGGTACATGTACAGAATTCCTTCGTTTCCTTTCAATTCCTCTCTACCACTTTTTTTCCCCCTCTGTCTTTCTGTCAACTTCTACTTTGTGAAGGCAAACTCAGTTGCATTCAGTGTCGCACTGGCAGCTGTCAGTCACTCAGAGTGACATGTAGTTTAAGATAACAGCATCAGCACAGAATGACAAACACACACCCCGAGGATTCACAGCTGTCAATCAACCAGAGCGACAGCATACACACATACACAGGTGCGTCAAAAGCAACAGGGTTCTCTTTCACGCTAATTTTTCCTTCTGTGTGTTAGATTTACACGTAGCGTGTGTGCTAAGAATTAACGGTTAAAAAAAATATACAAACACACACACACACATAAACCCTTTTCAGACAGAGATTGTCAGATAAATGAAGGCGAAGGTAAACAAGTGCAAATAAACAGGCGGTATGAAGGAAAGCGTGCTACCTGCATGGAGGTAAGCCAGGTCAGGGTTCTCGATGTCATGGTGTTTGTCCTTAAGGTGGTTCCGGAACTCGGACGGTGAATTGGTGCAGAAATCACAGCGAGGACAGTTGTACATCATCACACCCTCATGTTTCCCCGTGTGCAGGATGTGCTTACGGATATTCTCTGCACAGTTTGATCTGAGAGACCAGAGACAGAAGGTTAGGGTCCAGGGAGCAGGGTGTAGGGAGTAGGGTGTAGGCTGTAGAATGTTACCTGTAGTCACACCAGGGGCAGCGGTATGGTTTCTCTCCCGTGTGAACACGTTTGTGTCGGGTTAAATGAGACTGAGTGGTCGAGGCAAAACTGCAGAGATCACAACGGAACGGACGCTCACCTACACACACACATGAAAAACAAAAGGAGTCACACAGTTGTATATGTAAAGTGCTGCGATAAAAAAAATATTTGCCCCCTTCCTGTTTTATTTTTTGCAAATTTGTCACAGTTCAGATCAGTGATTCAGATCATCAAACAAATTTTACTCAAAGATAACTTGAGTAAATACAAAATTCTGTAAATACAAAAAAGCTGTCTAAACCTGCCTGGCCCTATGTGAAAAAGTTATTGCCCCTAATCATTATAACTGGTCGTGCCACCATTGGCGGCAACAACTGCAATTAAGAGTTAGAGATACTGTAAACATCGCTGGAGGAATTTTGGCCCACTCTTCTTTGCACAGTTGTTTTAATTCTGCCACATGGAAGGGTTTTCGAGCATGAACAGCCTGTTTAATGTAATCTCAAATGGAATTAAGTCCAGAGTTAGTTTGAAATAAATAAATAAATAAATAAATCAGGAAGGGGCAAATACTTTTCACAGCATTTTATGAAAGAACATGTTGAGATTTGTGCATAGGTGTGTTACCTGTGTGTTGGCGCCGGTGTTTAGTGAGAGCGTGTCGAGTTCCACCAGCAAAACCACAGAGATCACACAGAAATGACTTTTCACCTAAGAAAAAAAATATTAGTAATAATTTTATATTATATTCATAATAATTTTTCAATACTTCCTAAGAAATAAGCTAAACATTCACTATTAACCACATCCCCTCACAGATTAACCGAAACTACATTTAAATATAAACCCCACCCCTAAGAGGAAAAAAAAAACACCACCAGAGATTAACCACACCCACTATTAATTAAACATGTTCTATACAATAATTTTATTTTTGTCATTCACTGACTTTGCACTCACAGCGTAAAGATGGAAGAGACAGGGTGTGTATGTGTGTGTTAGTGTGCTTGCGTTTACCTGTGTGCGTCCTGTAGTGGTCCTTCATGGCCGAGTGTGTGAGGAAGGCGTAGTGACAAGATGGCCAAGGGCACTTGAAAGGTTTGTCTCCAGTGTGAAGCTTCATGTGGTTATTAAGGGCCCACTTCTCACTAAAACTCCGCTCACACAATTCACAATCATACTTCCTACACACACACACACACACACACGCATACATATATATAGAAATAAATGGTCAAATAAAATAACAATAACGTAGTAAAATGCCAGAGCGCCAGAGTGATACACACACACACACACACACACACACAAAGTAACCACTGTGAGAGCGAGAGAGAGAGACAGAGAGCGAGAGAGAAGGTGCGAGAAAATGCTAATTGGGTCAACGGTACTGATATGGCTATATAACAAAACAACAGTGAGTTATGATCTTAATATTACACTCACAAACACACACACGCACACACACTGCTGAATATGCAGCAAAATAATGCTCACTATGTTTAATCTGAGCAATAATCGCAATGTAATAAACATACTATGTAAAAAAGGGTTATTAATGTAAAATCATTAGTGTGTGATAACTTCCCAGCTCCCATGATACCTTGCATTAAGGGTCAGGAATATAACTAGGTTTCGGTTCTGTCATATTTCAAACTGTATATTTGTTTCTGAGTCTCTGGAAAAACTGTCAAGGACACAATCATAGATCCTTAGGAGTATAAAAATATCCATTGGTTTGGGCCAGTGCATGAATACATCATCCAGGGATGAATGTATGCCGTGTCTGAGATCTAACGATCTCTGGCACATACAAACAAAAAGCAGAGATCCTTCTCCTACACTCTCCCTCCTGAGTCTGTAGTTAACATTGCCAGTGACAGAAAGGAAGTACCACTGTTCCAATTGCTATTTGTTGATAGCACTGTGTGGGACAGGACCAGGCTGCTGTGTAAAAGCCGGTCCAAAGTATTTGTAGACTCAGATAGAGCTGTCGTCTTAGCTCACTCTTTAACACTGCCTTATTCTGAACCAAATACACCTGCTCGGTCAAGGGAATTCATGGTGACACCCAAGCAGGAGGAGGATATCCTTCCAACCATTGACCTGGCAAGTACTTCTGGTTGAGGACAACGGAAAATACATGGTTGATCCCTAACCTGAAAGAACAGAAACCAATAATTCTATATCTAATCTATTCTATAATAGAAATAAGCTAAAGAGGTTTTTAGATGGGAATAGCAAGTTGATAACAGCCTCAAACAATGCAGGTTTAGTGGAGAAGGTCTCGTTAAAGCACAACAACTTCTCTTAAAGAAGGATTTCTTGTAAATCTTCTTGTGCATTGAATGGTGCCAACTAATATTTAATACATAGCTCAAAGACAGACACGGCCGTACCTGGTGCATACAACACTGGTGTACACAGCAACTCTTTCAAGGCCATGGGATAGGTTCCACTGTTCATGCAATGGTGCACAATTGGGGCACCTCTATGCTGCAATGTCTGACAGAGGACCATACCCTATAAGTCACCAAAAGGTGCCCTTTGTAGTGCTACTACATCATCATGGCGCCCCTTGATTACCTCAGCAAGGATCTGCTAAAGCAGGGGTCTAACAAAGCAGGGGCCAGTGTGACTTTGGAGCAGGCAATTGAACGAATCCTAGTGATCATCGTTTACTTTACTGAGGAACCCTGGAGTACTCGCACTACCCTAAAACAGATCCCACAAGCCTGTGGTTCAACCCATGGCCATGGTGCCAAAACAAAATATTTCCACACCTGTATGAACTTTTGGGCATTGAACAAGGTCTTGTAGTGACCCTCCATTCCCAGCTCCTGGATTTCTCCAGTCCTGCAGTCTCTGGAAGCAACTTCTGGGCACTGATCAAGGACCTAGAGTCATCTCTCCATTCCCTGTTTCTGGATTTCTTCAGTCCAGCAACAACTTTCAAAAACAGAACACAGACCTAGAGTGATCCCTTCCTTCCCCGCTCCTGGATCTCTAGAATCATGCAACAACTTTCAGGCAGTAAACAAGGTCCTGGAGTGATCCCAGGGAGTGATTTCCTGCTCCAGGATTTCTCCAATCCAACAACAAAAAGGTTCTCAGTAGTAAGTGTACTGGCAGTTACCCTGGCCCCAAAAAAAACAACCAAAGATCATCAGTTTATAGTGGTACCAATCTCTTCTCTTTGGCCTCCACAAGGGACTTTAACCCTGTCACTCTGATTATGCTCTGAATATTCATTCAGAGACCTGGACCAAAACCTGGTCTAGAGGTACTGGGAGGAATTAGATTAGCCGCCAACCCAAGGACATGTGACCTGAGCCTACACAATTGGCTGCCAGGTTGGCTTTGACGTCCTAAAATAACAGGAAAAGTAATAAACTAGGGTTAACCACTAAGAACCAGGTTTGTGTTAACCAGATAACAAATACATGGTGTATGTTCACAGAACATCCTCTGAAGGACTGCAACATATTGTATGTCAAGGTGTGAGTGTGTTACCTCTCTTTGGGCTGGCCTAGTCCATGTTTTCCCAGCAAGTGTGTGTTCAGGTGTTTCTTCATCACAAATGCCCACCTACAACAAGATTAGTGTGTGTGAGAGTCTGTCGGAATGTGGTAGAGTATTGGTCTGTGCTTGTGAGCAATTTTCAAATTCAGTGAGTTTGCATCCATTACATTTATCTCATTTTGGAAAAAATAAACTTAAAAGAAAAATTGTTTTTCTTGTCCACTGAGGGCATTTAAAAAGACAGACCAATACCACACTCTGACACACACACACATACACACCATGATATCCCTAATGAACCTAGGTTAATTGAGCAGTAGGCTTTTATTAAAGCAATAATGTGTGTTAAGACAAGCTCAGCAGTGCTGTAAAATGAAAGTAAATGTAGCTAAACAAACTTCAAGCTGCTCTACAGAAATACCTCTTAGTGCCTCTTTGGCCTAAACCAGTCAGATTTGTAAAGCCTGGATATTACTTTTGTACCTAATTCCGAAGTTAAATGATCTCCTTTGGTTAATGAATTAGTAGTTAATTAGGAAACTATGCTGACTCACCCACAGAGGTGGCATTTGTACTCTCTCATGCCAAGATGTCTCTTTACATGATTCCTGGCATCTCCGAGTTGCGCAGTTGCAAAATTACAGATTTTACACATGAATGGCTTTGAACCTAAATGAAAAATGAAATAAATAAAATAAAATAAACAAATAATTGAATTTGCCATAATAATTTATTCATTCATCATCATTAAGCATTTTGTCCTGGTCATGGTGACAATGGACGTGGAGCCAATCCTTGGATTATGGTCGGAATACACCCTCATTCCTGAAAGGGACACATATATTCACACCTACGGGACAATTTAGCACAGCGGTATGTATTTGGACAGTGGGAGGAAACCGAAGAACTTGGATAAAATGTAAACAAACCCTGGGAGAACGTCCAGAACCCCAGGCAGACAGCAACCCAAGCTCAGAATCGAACCGGGGACCTTGGACCTAGGGAGCGGCGATGCTACCTGCTACTCCACCGTGCTGTACATGACACATTATTATTACTGTATACTACTGTATGTGCTCGTGTTCTTAATAGGCAGAAGAAGAAAGAGTGTTTACCTGTGTGCGTGCGGACGTGAGCAAGGAATGCCATGGAGTTGCTGCTCTTGCACACCTTGCCACAGTGTTTGCACACGTTCCCAGGGTTCTCCTCTCTTTCCCGGTTGATCTTCTCCGTGTCCTCCATTACGTACTTATTCACCTCACGCAGCAGCTCCTCGTGCTTCTCCTTAATGTGAACGAAAAGCTCTTCTTCCGAGTTGCAGGGCTCGTTACAGCGCACACAGCGGAAGGCGGCGCCACCATCGGGTCGCTCGTCTACGCTGCCCCGCTCCGTGCGCAAGTGTGCCGAGCTGCTTAAGTGCTGCTGCAGGCTGCTGTCCGAGTGGAAGGACTTCCCACACAACAGGCAGTGAAAGTTCTTCTCCTTCGATGAGTGTTTCATGGTGATGTGGACATTCAGGCCGCTTAGACCCTCAGCCAAGAACCCGCAGTCGTCACACCGGATCCGTGTGCTCCCGTCATTTCCCTCTGACATTTTTAGCATTTTTGCAGCCTGATCGAGGGATTTATACGACTCTCCATCATCCTCATTGTCTGTTGGCCCTTTCAATGAAAAGACGCATTCGTCGAACGCGGCTGCTCTGAACACGCGCCTCTCAGAAGAACTAACTTCAGCAGTCGTCTCACACATATTTTCCTCTTCTTCTTCTTCTTCCTCATCATTATCATCATCATCAGCGTCGTTGTATTCCTCCTCAGCGTTTGATGCATCAGGTAAGTCCTGAGAGCTATTTGTATCTTCACCGGATTTCAGCTGTGAGTTAATATTCAGCTCTTCCTCACCTTCACTTCCTTTTCCTGCTGCTCCATCAGTTCCTTCATCATTATTCAAACCATTGTTTTCACCAGTGTCTGGTTCTGGATCAGTTTTCTGGTGCGAGTTTTGCTGCTTGTCATCACAGACTTGGGCTTCAGACTCAGGATTTTGGTGTGGGTTTTCTGTCGTTTCGTCTGTGCTGTGCAATTGTTGGTTCGCAAGGTTTTCACCAACCTGGCTTGTGTTATCACTATGTTCATCCACGTTCTTGTCATGTTGGTGCGTGATGTGCCGTTTTTGTAAGTATCTCTGCCGTTTGAGTTTGTGTTTCTCGGTCGCAGTGTGGCGAGACATCTCTCTGCGCGTCACTGCGTAATAACTGCATGCCACACACACAAACTCGAAATCCTGTGTGTGTTTGCGGCGCACGTGCAAGGCCAGAGAGAAAGCTGAATGCGCAACAAAGTAACAGTGATTGCACGAGTAAGCCAGGTCGCATTTGACCTTTTTGCAGGGAACGTCGCTTTCCGTTCCCTCTGCCTCTCCTTCCTGCCTTAAGTTTGACGTTTCTTGCTGTGTAGAATTCGGTGCGTCGTTTGTTGTTTTCTTGGCTAATCCCGCCTCGCCGCTCTGTGGTGACTGCTCAGCATTTAGTATGACGACTGCCTCATGTCCGTTGCTGCCGCTCTCCACTCGTTTAATGTGCTTTTTGGTTTCGCAGTGCCGGTCCATGTCTCCTTTGGTCACGCAGGAGTAGTTACAGAGTTTGCAGTGGAAGCTGTAGAGGCGACTGTGTTTGCGGCGGATGTGCACACTGAGGTTTGTGGAATTGGAGGCAACGAGGCCGCAGTGACTGCAGCTCATCACCTGCGACGACTTGGGCCTTCCGCGTTTGCGTTTGTGAGAAGCGCTACCCTCGGCCAACTCTTCTAAAGTGCGTTCGGCCGATTCCGTCTCGCGGACATCGTCTCCGACACCCTCATGGTCGCCCTCTTCATGTTCGCTCTGCTCGTCTCCATGGTTTTGTTTGTCTGATAGAATGACAAGCAATTTTTCAACACACTGCTCAAACAGCGGACCGATGTTCTTCTCGATCGCCAAAGTTTTGTGGGATTCGTCACTCAGGTGTGCGTTCATCTCCTCTGGAGTGCAAGTGTAAAAACTGCAGCACCTGCAGTACAGACGCTCAAAACGCTGTGCTCCAGTGCTGAGCTGGTCTATGGGAAGTAGCCTTGAAGTGAGCTGGTCTATAGGGGGTGCTGTGGAGATGAGTTGTTCTACAGCGTGTGTATCTATGCTGAGCTGGTCTATAGGGTATGTGGTATTGCTGAGCTGGTCTATAGGGGGTGCATCACTGCTCAGTTCTTCTGTATGGGGCACTGTAGATTTCGTTTGGTCTGCTGGAAGCATCTCCTCTGCAACGTTTTCGGTCGTGCGTGCTTCCTCTGCACCTGTCGTACCCATCACCTTGGCCTGCGAGATATTGTGTTTCCTCTTGAAATGGATTTTGAGAGCCGTCGCTGTCTTAGCCACGAAATCACACTCACGACACGTTCTACTGTTAATCTCCTCTAAAGTAGATACGGAGACTGCTTCAATACTTTCACCATTATTTATAGCACTGGCACCATCAGGGAGCGTTTGTCCGGCTTTATTCTCAGGCCACTCCTCGCTCGTCTCCTTCCCTGATCTTAACTTCCTTCTCGAACCATCCATTTCTTCAGCTTTATTTAACCATTTCACAAAAACAGCTGTAAAAAGGTTAGAAATTATCAACTCAGTTTGGTACAAATATAAATCGGCAAACAGATGAGATGAAACATGACTGATGCTTGCGATGGTGGTTATGCGTTTGTTATTTTAGGTTTTGGTTTGCTGCTATCTAGTGGTAAATTACCAAGCTTGCATTGTTGTATATATTGCATGTATATATTTCTTAAATGTCTGAATAACCATCATTTATCCATCCAGAAATCTGTGCAGGAAAAAAAAATAGTTTAAGTTCAGATGTATACTGTATATTTGTGATTTTCATAAAGAATTTCAAATGAAATTGCAAATTTTAACTCTGTGAATTGTTTCTCCACCTGGCACACATTTTCTCAATTATAATAGAAATAACTTTATAATTTATAGACACATTATTATTACTGTTATTATTATTATTATTGAAAGTGATAACATGAACTAACATTCACAAATGTTCCACAAGAAAACAGATCCAAAAATTGTTGGCAATTAAGAACACCACACTTCAGGACATGCTAGTATTGGAATACAATCAACGTCTGAGTGTCAGCTACACTATCTTTATTTCTTTTAGGTCAGAAAGTGTTTTATTTTTTACATAAAACTGTTTATCGCTCTGTGTGATCAAGAACCATCTCAAAAACAACCCTAGACTGAACACTACCGTGTCCCCTGTGTGGCTGCTGGTAGTGTTTAACTGTAAAATACTACCACTACCACTACTACTACTACTACTACTACTAATAATAATAATAATAATAATAATAATAATTTAAAAATCTGGACACAGACAGTCCGTTAAATCAGATCCACATAGCCCAGGGTTCCTGAATTAAAATTTACGAAGGTCCGGTCAATTATTATTTTTTTAACCTGTGAGCCGAGGTTCGAAATACATTTTATTTCATTTCATAAAAGCATTAAGGTACTCGAAAGGAAGAGAAAATGTAATTAAAAAAAGGAATTCCTGTGAAATCAGATTATTATAACCTAGTATTATTTATTTTATAGGTTAATGATATTTTCACTCATTCATCATTAATACTGCTTATTTGGGGGGAGTGGTAACTCCGAGTTACTGGGCACCGAGTTACTGATCGGAAAGTCGGTGGTTCGAGCCTCAGCTTCACCAGGTTGCCATTGTTGGGCCGCTGAGCAAGGCCCTATCTGCTCCAGGGGCACTGTATTATGGCTGACCCTGTGTACACTGGGATATGTGAAGAAAGAATTTATATTAGACAAATGCTGTACAGGTTTAAGGGTGCCTGGAGCCTATACCAGAAGACTTTGGGCACAAGGCGGGGAACACATGGATGGGTGATGTGGTCATGCGCGTGGGCAGAATAGCATCAGTTGCACACAGGACAATGTCTTTTGGTACACTTAGTTAGGAAGGTCGGTGCTCCCTGTAACTGTGTGTGTGTATGTATGTGTATGTGTATGTGTGTGTGTGTGTGTGTGTAGCCTTGTGCTGCCATCTGTTGACGTGTTTAAAAACTAGTCTCGAAACATTTTGATACTACCTCTTATTTATTGGTGAGCAAGTTTTGTAAAAAAAAAAGAAAAAAGAAAGAAAAGGTAAAGCAAAACGTTGCATTTGCATCATAGCGTTGCATTACAGTAATCTAAGCATTACAAGTGTGTGCTTTCAAGTTTGAGACCACAGATTGTGGAAGAGCTACACAAATAATGATTTCTGCTGCTTCAGTGCTTTTAGATCTTTTTGTCAGATGTTATTATGGTATATTTGTACCATCAGTCCTGTGTCATGCCAAATAGTAAAGCATCCTGAGACCATTCAAGAATGGGCTGCCATCAGTCAGGGTGTGGCCTAGAAGTTGATTGACAGAACAAAATGCAGGGGTCTTGAAAAATGAGGGTCAACACTGCAAATACTGACTCTTCACATAAACTTAATGTAATTGTCAGTAAAAGCCTTTGACACTTATGAAATGCTTGTAATTATACTTCAGTATACCATAGTAACATATGATGAAATGTTCTAAAGACACTGAGGCAGCAGAATTTGTGAAAATTAATATTTGTATCAACGTTTGACTGCTGCTGTATTTGGGTGTGACGTCAGGGGTGCACATACATTTGGCCATACAGTGTATATTAATGGACACGCACACACAATACAACTCAGCAGCCTGTACATTCTGTGTCTGGTAAGATATATAATAAATAAAGATATTACTCATGCACACACAGAATGGGGAGGCACTCTTCCCGCGTAAAACTCCCACGATTAAACTAGATATCAACCTCCAGTTTTCAGTTTGTTTTTTTTTTTTACTATTTATGTTATTATAAAGATTATAAGTCGTTGATCTGAACCCAGCGCTACAGCAAACCCCCGCACTGCTCAAGCGGTTATATAAACTGCAACGGAATTCAGTTTAACTACCGTAGATACACTTCCTAGTGATACAAACGCAAGAACGACGTGGCATATGACCAATAGAAACGCTTAAAGGAGTCTCGCTATCCAATAGGACGCGGCGGAGGCGGGGATTACAGCTTCTCGGGCTGAAAACGACGGCAGCACAGAGGCCCAAAAAGGCCACGATGTGCGACCTCCAAAAACACGCTATAAAACAGCACGAATGTGTTTACTAACAACCACCAACCGTGCAGAAATATCTAACGCAGTTAAAACTACCACCGAAATAACAGTTTCGATTTATTTACCTTAAATAATTCCGGTTTCAAGCAGTCCGCGCTTTCTGAGCTCAGTCACCAGCGGCGTTCCGTAGTGCGGTCGTGACGTCACACGCTGGCGTCCAAGTATTAGGGGCCGGAAATAAAATGGCGGCGATGTTCTGAGTGCATCAGTGCTGCTTGTAGTGTCAGCATTTAGTGCCTTATGTGGGCTGGTGATATTTAGTTAAATCTAGTCCAGTTTTAATACCCAATAGGTTTGAAATAAGAAGATGATGCTGTTTAAAGTGGAAAAATAAATAAATAAAAAAAGAAAGAACAAAATACAGGTTTTATAGATGAACATGGTGAATAACCAGCTTTACCACTGGTTAAACAGCCTAATTTCTGAAATATGGAATAACAACACTTAAAGGATATTTACCCGACCCTTTTCAGGTTGAAACCAAATAAACAAGTAATGCAGTAATTTTTTGAGGACTGATGAAAATATTTTCATTTGGAAAAAAACATAAATATTTGTTGTTGAACAGTGTGAAATGTGTGAAATTAAACCCTGTTTCAGTGCATTGCAGGGTTTTGACACTGTCAGACATTAAAAGATGTATTTAAGTTATATTTCTTTAAAAGTTAGGTATTGTCTAATGACCAAGTGTTTTTTTTTTTTTTTTTGTCTGTGTGTGTGTACCGGTCATAATTATTTCATAATTCAAAGCAGCATTTAATAAACAGCTTTTTAATAGCATTTAAATAAGATAAAAGGGGTTCAGTCTGTGGCACTGCTGAGGTGTTATAGAAGCCCAGCTCTGATAGCTGCCTTCAGCTCTTTTGCATTGTTGGGTCTGCTGTCTCGCATCTTCCTCTTCACAATACCCCATAAATTCTCTATGGGGTTTAGGTCAGGCGAGTTTGCTGACCAATCAAGCTCAGGGTTACCATGGTCCTTAAACCAGGTATTAGTACTTTTGCCAATGTGGGTGCCCAGTCCTGCAGGAAAATTAAGTCAGCATCTCCATAAAGCTGGTCAGTAGAGGGAAGCATGAAGTGCTATAAAACGTCCTGGTAGACGCCTGCGCTGACCTTGGACCTGATAAAAACACAGTGGATCAACACCAGTAGAAGACATGGCTCCCCAAACCACCAGTGACTGGGCAAACTTTACACCGGACCTCGAGCAACTTGGATTCTGTGCCTCTCCTCTCTTCTTCCAGACACAGGGACCTTGATTTCCAAATGAAATGCAAAATTTACTTTCATCTGAAAAGAGGACTTTAGCCCACTGAGCAACAGTCCAGTCCTTTTTGTCCTTAGCCCAGGTATGATGCCTCTGAAGTTGTTACTGGTTCAAGAGTGACTTGACACAAGGAATGCGACAGTTGTAGCCCATGTCCTGGATACGTCTGTGCATGGTGGCTCTTGAAACACTGACTCCAGCTGCAGTCCACTCCTTGTGAAGCTCCCCCAAATGTATGAATAGGTTGCGGTTATCCCTGTTGCTTATGCATGTTTTTCTACAACATTTTTTTCCATGCATCCCACTTTCCATTAATGTGCTTGGATAAAGCACTCTGTGAAAAGCCAGCTTCTTTAGCAATGAACTTTTGTGTCTTATCCTCCTTGTGCAGGGTGTCAGTGATTGTCTTTTGGACAACTGTCAAGTCAGTGGTCTTCCCCTTGATTGTGTAGCCTACTGAACCAGCCTGAGAGACCATTTAAATACCCTTACAGGTGTTTTGAGTTAATTAGCTGATTAGAGTGTGACACCACGAGTGTCCAAACTTAAACTTTTTTTCAATATTCTAATTTTCTTAGATACTGAATTTTAGGCTTTCATTAGCTTTGCTTCATAATCATTCAAATTTAACGAAATAAACACTTGAAATATATCCGTCTGTGTGTAATGAATCTATATAATACACTATGAGTTTTACTTTTTTAATTGAATTACCAAAATAACTTTTCAATGATATTCTAATTTATTGAGATGTATCTGTATAAAAAGAAATTATTTTTGTTTGTTTGGGCAGCGGTTGGCTGGTGGGCGGTGGTGTTTGCACAGGTTGTCACATGAGATTATAAGCTTTTATGTCATGCTGTGTGCATATCACAGGCAATTATCAGCGTTTGTGTCATACTATGGGTGTGTCACAGACGTACCTTACCACCTGTAATCGTAGGCAGCGTCATCATCAACTTTTACATCATACTCTGATTGTGTCATAGGCATTCGTCAGCGAGTTGACCACACACTCCATTCGCAGGTAATGGTAGCAATGGTTAACTTGTGTTTATTTTACTCAGCATGCAATAAATAATTTTTATTTATATTTTTGAATCATGTCTTTAGCGATTCGAACATGAGATCCCTTGCTCTGGACAAGGATTTTTTTCAGGTCTAGTGGGGACACTTCACTTATCAAATGAAATAAACTATTTTATTATGCTGAATTGATTTAGCTTTTAAAATTAATCATAATCACAATATGAATTATTTCAGAATTTTACAGAAAAAAACATGATATTATGTGCCAGCATGTTTTGTCCCAGTTCTCAAGAATGACGTTGTTGTTGGTCTTTCGACTGTCGCCTTGCACCTCCAGGGTCGGACTTCAATTCCCGCCTCTGGCCTGTGTGCCTGGGGTTTGCATGCTCTCCCCGGGCTGGTGGGGTTCCTCCATGTACTCCGGTTTCCTCCCACAGTACAAAGACACCTATGTCTCCTGGGATAGGCTCTAGGCCCCCTGCGACCCTCTATACAGGATAAAGCAGTATAGACGATGATAAAGTGAGTAAGAATGAATGAATATACTGGCTACTAAACTGAAAAAAAGGGAACGCAAGAAATTTGTGTCGTCATTAGTGTCTATTTCGTCATAGCCCATCCGCTCAGCTGACTTTTATTTTGACAGGCTGCGCAGAGTTAACGCACAGGAAATGGAAGCAGCTGGGTTGGATGTCTCGTCTGACTTTCAGGCGATCTTTATAATTTTATGAGTGTGGAAAGACCTCACTGACAGTGTTTTTGGTGTCCGGTAATTACAAGATGTTAACTTATGAATGCTAAGTGTGTTTGTGGTGTCGGTTAGTGTATTGTTGTATTACTGAACCTAGCAGCTAGGCTATTTCCCTTCTCTGTAGCTAATTGTTCGCTTTAAGGAAAACATAATTGTTTCTGATTAAAAATAATAAGTGTTTCTGATTAAAAATAATAATGTTAGGTGATTATCTAACTCAAGTTTTTGATTATTAGTAAGCTAGTGATAATTGTTTGTTGTTGTCACGTTAATAGTATTATTGTTATGTTAATTGTTCCGATTCGGATTGTTCAGAAGCGGCTGTGTTACAAATTAAGTCTTTATTGCCTAGGCACTACAGCTCACGCCGTCTGTTTATAACGGATGCACGCACCCTTGTTGGTGCACTACATTTCGAATATGGACTGTATGGAATACGGCCAATGACAAGTCCATGTAAAAAATGATTCTTTTAAAAATTACTTTTTTTCTTTCTTTTTTTTTTTTTTTTTTACACTTTTTGCTTTTTTATGTTGTTTAATTTAACGGCCTTTAATTAGTGAGAGAAACATTAAAATGTATTACTAAAAGACTACTCACACCTTACAGATTCATCAGTAATTTAAGCCCAAATCAGCTTTACAGAGTAGAATTGACTCTGAGGCTTTGAATCGATTCCTGATTGACTCTGTGAGTCAAATACTTTCATGAAAGCTTGAATCATCGTGATGAATTATCTGATGCTGACTGTTTGCCATTTAATTTTATTTGCTGATTCTGTGCAATATTCTCTTGTTCTTATTGCAATATGACGATAAGTAATCGTCATTTTCAGAAATCAATAATGCCCCTTCAAAATGCTCTCTCAGCTTTTTATAATAATAATTTTTTTTTAAATTATTTATTTGTTTGGTGGTTTTTCACAATTGCATGGTTTTTATTTCGCATCTTACTTCCAACACTGTCAATACCTATGATAATGATTTTGAAATGTGACATTCTTCTTGTCCAAGCTTACCAAAATCTTGTTTTACCCTACACAGGTGGATGGAGGAGAATGGATTCAGGAAGTGAACGTCGAGGAATCTACGTGGATCAGGCGGCCTTGCTTTGCACGAAAGGCTGTGGATTTTATGGCAATTCAGCCTGGGGAGGTCTTTGTTCCAAATGTTGGCGTGAGGATCACCATAAGTCACAAGCCAAGCAGATTGAGGAGGACCATGTACTTGCAGCAAGGTGAGAGTGAAAATGGGTAGTTAAATGTGGCCCTGCACCTACAGGGAACTCCAACAGATGTTCTAATATAGCCGGAGTGCGGACCATTTTTGACGGTTGATTTTACACTGTTCTTGACTTGCTGCATTATTATTTTGTGTATGTGTTTATCGTTGTTGTTGTTGTTTGCACTATTTCTGTTTCCCCTCCAGACTGCAACGAGAAGAAGAAGAGGCAGCCTATGCAAGTAGGAACCAGGGGGCGGACTCAGGAACCTCGCCCGCCCAGCTGAGCAAACCGGAAGAAAAGAGAAACAGTCAAAAATCACGCGCTGTCCCAGCAGGAAAGAAATTTTTCACCACGCTTGCAAAGACGACGCTAGGCAGAGGTAAGTCTGGGGGGTTTTTCCCCGACAAGATGATACACTGTGTTTACGTTAGGGGATGTTGTGGTTAAATAAAGATAAAGTCGAAATGTCATGAAATGTAAGATGCTGCTTTCACTCTAAAGATCAAGGCTCTGAGTCAGCTCAGTTCATGAGTAATGTCTGTAAATAGCTCACTGTATTATCGTTACAGGTTGTGACATTCTGTCCACTTGTGGTCATGAGCGGCTTGGTCATGTCTTTGTGTCAGTCGGATTATTGTAATTCTGCCTTATCTGTGTGACTCAAGAGCCTTAACACTTATGTACATTTAAATAGCTGATTCCAGAATCCTCGTACATACGAATGAAGGAAGTTTTTACCATGGTACTAATTCAAATTAAATTTTTATTTGTCACATACACAACCATACACCGTGTGATATGAAGTGAAAAGCTTGTACGAAGGCCCGTGATCTAAAATAGAAGAATTACACTACAAATGAAAATTCCATCTCAAATGTTCATTTTTTTTATTTTTATTTGTGTTTAACAAAAAAATTTGTATAAAATTTTTTTTAATTATTATTTTTTAATTTTTTAATTTAATTTTTATTTAATTTTATTGAAAATTCTGTCTAATTTAATTGTACTCTTTCGGTTTTAGTTGTACAAGCATTTCAGTGCATATCATGCTGTGTGTGGTTGTGTACGGGACAAATAAAATTAGAATTTAATTTAAGAAGAAATTGAAAAAACATTGCACTAGAAAATAAAAGTAAACTTGCGATAGAACTTGATCTATCTTTAGCTGGAAATTTAAGTTCCAAAATAAAATAGAATTCAAATAAAAATAAATGACAGGAACAGAATTTACAGAATGAAAGTGTAAACTGTAAAGAATTAAAAATATGAAAGTATAAAAAATGTAAAATAAAAAAAAAATGGTGTGTGGATGTGATTTGACATGATATGAGATGTGTGTCAGCAGCAGCGTGATTGCCACTGGTACTAACATCACATCATTATCTATTTTTAGAAATATGTCTAAGAGTTTGTTATGATCACTGGGTGCCAATTCATTGCAGGGCACACAGTCTCACACACTAACACACTACAGACAAAACTACAGGGCAATTAACCTCTACCTCGCAATGTCTTTGCACTGTCAAGATTGAACATGACGTAAAGATTTAACTTGGTGATTCGACTCCACCATCTGTCGAACCCTGACCCCGGGAGGTGTGTGGCCACAGTGTTAAGCACTGTACCACCAAAAACGGAACATCCCAAAATCTTTCGATTCTCTTCAGCATTTTGGCGGGATTATTTTTATGTAATAGAGAATGACTTGTTTTTGAACGATTCTGGCACTTAGACAAACTAATCTAAAAAACGAACACAAAACTAGTGAACACAGCTGGATAACAAATCAATGACGGGACAGAGACAGGACAAGATTAAGAGACAGGACAAGATTAGAAAACAAGACAGTGCTTAAGCACATGCTGGATATGTTCATTGTGTGCTAAGTACAGATCAACACTTTGTTAGTCAGATCATATCACTTTGCATTCGCAAGCATGAAAGAAGTGATAACACTAGAAGTCAGTAAGCTACTGTTCCCACAACTACACTGAAACTGGAAAGATAAAGTTGGACGCGTGTTTTGCTGTTAAGGACAGGGTGTGTACACAAAGGGGTCATATCCCTACACTGGCACTTTGTTTTTAAAGAATAGAGACAGGTGAATTCATCGAACGTGTGTTAATGCCTGTTTTTGGTCCGTTTAAGTCACATGTAATGCACCAGACATCCAGAGATGATTATTTTGGTAACGTCCACTCGTGTGGTTTCAGAACAAAAAAGAGCTTGTTTGTTAATGCATTGTTGCCTGGTATTAAGCGGTAAAGGAAAATACAATACGTGATCCCTTTTTTTTTCTTTTTGTTTTTTTGCCCCATCAGATGTCAACACTCCCAGCCAGCCGCCTCCCACCACGTCCATCAGCCAGCAGTTACAGGCTACAGAACCCGACCAGGCCACAAGACAGTTCATCGATTTCCTGAAGACCATGCATAAGCCTGGACGGGACATTTTTAAACAGTGCCATTCGTTCTGTCACAGTGTAGCTTACAAAAAGGTATTCAGTCATCGTTTGACTTTAAATATGCAAATACTTACATTATGTGGTAATAAAATGTAGTCAGCTGACCTGTTTTGCTTCCGGGAGCGTGACGGATCATTGTCACACATGAAATAGATTTTGATTTGAAGACTTAATGGAGTGGTTCAACTCCATCATTAGTGCAAGATTAAATGATATAAATGCTACTCCCGATGGAAAAATTAAACGTTGTTATCAAAGCTAAAATTTGTCCAATAAATTTTTTTTTCTTGCGTACTTTACAATGCAACATGGCTATACTGTATGTGTTTAGTAGTTTAGTGCTCCACATGGGCAAAAACCTAGAGTGGGCCAAACAGGACGTTTTACAAAACCAAATAACTTTGTACCTGCCAGCTGTATTTTCTTATGAATTTAGTTGGGTCTGTATTTAAAAAAAAAAAAAGTAAACGAAGTATCTCAATCTGAACAAGCATTCATGGAATGCACTGGACAAACAAGACTGAGTCGTAGAGGCCCCACCCCGCAATCCACAGCACTCAAAGGCTGGCAGATGCTACAGCGAAGCTGTAGAGATCTTGCGAAGTCATGGCATGAGGGACCAGATCCACCCCAGTGACAAAAAGGGGAACTACTATATTGGCTTTAATATTTACGTTGTAATGTTGTTGCTGATTGAGGTATGAAAGAAGTGCCAGACCTATTTATACCAGATTCAAGGTTACTGAGGGAATACAGTACAGGTAGTTCCCGACTTCTTGAGTTCTGTTTTATCTATGTTTTATCATTGATGCTACAGTGTGTTTTCTGATGTTTCTTTCAGGATGTTGGCGCAGACGATCTCTCAGAGGCTGTGCAGGACTTTTACCAGAACATGTCTGACCGGCTACACAATATCTACAAAGGTATTAAGAATATAAGGTTCCTTAAAGGCAAATGTTATTACAGGTTTATAGATAATTTTTTTCTTTTTTTTTTTGTAATGTTCTTGGTGTTTATGTCTGTGTGTATGTCAGGGAATCCAGAGCGTGTAGAGGCAATAATGGATGAAGTGGAGAAGTACATAACGCTGCAGTTGTATGAACAGGTTTTCTGTCCTGAATCTGCAGAGGACGAGGCCAAAGACTTGGCCATCCAGAAGAGAATCAGGTGCGACATCGGTGGCCAGACACACACTCACTCGTGTTGTTAACTTGTGTATTATTTGACAACATTGTTAATTCCAGAAAGGTCTGTTTGTTTTATTTTCAAGTCTGATTAAAGGTTTTGTGTATGTTTAGGGCTTTGCACTGGGTTACAGTTCAGATGCTGTGTGCTCCACTAAAAGAGGAGATCCCTGCAGTGGCAGACAGTCTGGACAGAGCGATTACTGGTAAGGTTTCTGTTGTGGTTATAGAAAAAAAATCAACAATGGAGTGGTGTAATGCAGGCTGTTGCAAAGCTACCTTTACCACCAGGTTGTATTTCTCCTAAGTTACTATGATTTACGATGTAAAACGTGTTGTATTTTGTTTTGTTTTTTCTTTATTTAATTAAACACAACCCGTACCTATTCGTTTTTAGTTGGATTTAATGTTGTGGAACACTCAAAAGCTACGCCCACATTATTCCTGTCTAGAGAAAATCCACCACAATGTTTATCATGCAGAACTCAGCTGACCATCAAACAGATTTTATTTGACTGTAACTCTTTTATTCCTTTAAGGAGCTTATTTTATTCTGTTGACACTTTAAAAAAAAAAGTTTTTAAACAAGTAAATCCAAATGTAGCTTTTAAAGTTCTTAGAAAAAATACATTTTAAACATCTGATCTTGTTTTAATATTGAATAACAAAACTGACTCTCGCCATGAATATAGCCATACAAGCTGGCATGGCGTTAAAAAAGAAAGATTTAATGTTGTGGAACATTTGCAAAGCATGTTAGTTCCTGCTATCACATGCATCCCGGCATTAGAAATATAGAATAGTTCCCTCACCAGTCTGTATTTTTACTCCAGCCTGTATTTTTTTTACATTTTGACTGCAAAAAAAGTATTCATAATGACATAAACCTCATACTGACTGACACTGGAGACTCCTTCCAAAAAGTCTCTCTATACCGTATTGTACACTTTTCACATTGATATATGTGGAGCATCTGTTGTAAAATTTAATAGCTGTCACATATTAGAACAAGTATATTTATATAATTCTGAGTTTTGGCTTGTAAACGCAGTGTTCTCAGTGTTTTTCCGTTTTTAGTAATGGACATATGTGCAGGTGTGTGTTTTTAATTTCTTTCTGATTTAATGCAAAGGCCCACTAAACAGGTGATTTAAATGCTTTGTGTTACAGATATAATCGAGATGGATTCCAAGCGAGTGCCCAGGGATAAACTGGGTTACGTCACCAGGTGCAGCAAGCACATCTTCAGCGCCATTAAGCGCAGCAAGAGAGAGGCCGCGTCGGCTGACGACTTCCTCCCGGTGCTCATCTACGTGGTGCTGAAGGCCAACCCACCTCGGCTGCAGTCCAACATCCAGTACATCACCCGCTTCTGCAACCCCAGGCGCCTCATGAGCGGCGAAGACGGTTATTACTTCACCAACCTGGTGCGTGTTTATCCTGAACACTGCTCACTTTTAAACCGGAGATTGACATATGAACTTGTCCTTGTTGTATAAAGTGAATGTTGAACACGCGTTGCCTTTATTTTGGCGATGCTTTAATATAATATTTGGTGATTGTGTTAAAAGTTTCACAAATGCCCTTTGGGAAACATGTCAAGACTGAATCTCTCTCTCTGGTTTTTTTCTTTTCTTTCCTCATTTAGTGCTGTGCAATAGCTTTCATAGAGAAGCTGGATGCCCGGTCTCTAAACCTGACTACAGAGGAGTTTGAACTCTATATGTCTGACCAGGCATCCCCTGAGAGGCCACAGGCCCGTGGAATCTCTCTTCCCCCACCCTCTTCATCACGGAGCAGCCCGAGAGCCGACAGGCCGGAGAACGATCTCATCGATTGGAACGATGAGATCGGAGTGGAGGCTCCTGTTCAGAATGTCCTAGAAGGGCTTCACCTGGACTCCGGCGCTGCGTCCACCTCTGCGATCGACTCGGACAATCTAGACAGCGAGGGCTTACCCCCTCCTCTACAGCCTCAGGTGTTTGCTGGGTAGCTCTGTACCAGATCACCAGTTCCATCAACCAAGTTCCTATGTAAAGTTACTGTTGATTTTTAACACACTCCAGCGTGTGGGCCCTACTGACTGCAGGCCAATGTGAAGTGGGAGATGGTGCCCTCACTTAATCAGCAATCTTTCACCTTGTCTTTCCGTTATTCGGGGAAAAGGATTTGCACATATTTATTTGGTTTCAGCTGAGCTCGACACTCCGCGATTTTGTTTGTGATAGAGTTAGCCAGCACTCTACAGTGACAGCACACGAGAGGTTTTCTAACCTTTTTATTTAACACATTTGTCAAGCGTTACCCATGTGAAGCAAAATATTAGGGGGGGGAGAAGTGGTATGTATACTAGGGATAGGAATCAACAAGGTCTAGCCGATACGATGTCCGTACACATAGGTGCTGATTCATTTTGTATTGCGAATCTTTTACGATCACGATTTTATGAATATCCTGATTCCATATAATTTATTTTTAATAATTTTTTTTTTGCAATTTTAAACAAAAATAAATAAATCTTAAATCATAATTTGCACCTGTACCACACAATGATGTTCTGTCTGCTTGTATGTGAATAGTTTGGATCATTTAGTCATACAGAGGAACTGCAATATTTTTCCACGTCAAAAACGAGCATGTACAAATAAATAAATAAATAAAATTCAATTCTGGAGTCAGTGTGGCGATAAATGAATTTCCACACAAAATAATCACATATTTTGTGTCCAAAGAGGCAGAATTTCCTATATTTTTAATGTAGTTTTACTGAATAGCACTCCAATTTTTTTTTTTTTAGTTTTTTTTTTTTTTTTTTGTCTTTTGTTTTTCAGTCCAGCCCTGTACCTGAGCAGTTCCACAGGAATGTTTTTGGTTTTTTTGTTCGTTAAGCTACAAAGTGACCTATGAATCATTTAAGCATAAAATAAAAAAAATAAAAAAACCTGAAATTAGCTCTCTTAACATGATCTCAGATTGACAAAGCTAGGATTGACTCAACCTAGTGTCCTAGAAGATAAACGAGTGAATTTATTATGGACCGTTTGATTCTTTATGATGAATGTGACCTCTCGCTGCGTTCACAGCTCACTGAACGGGTGTTGGCCAACTCTCTCAATCCTCATTTCTGCCAAGAACTTTCACTCAGTCTTCGGGTAGCTATGTGTATGCACTTTTAACCTTTTTTTTCTTTCTTTCTTTTTTTTTTTTCCTGTGACAGTTTTTAAAGAGACTGTGTATAAAGCACTCGAAGCATAGTCGAAATTCATTTATTGTTTATTTATCAAGTATGTAGAAGTATTATTCAGGGATATTCCTTAGTCCTCTGTACAGGTGATCGGATTTATTTAGGATTTAATCTTATTTACAGATTTCTTGTTATTTATTAGATATATTATTATTATTTCTTTTCCTGTTGAATTGATTTTGGTGGCCTTTTAGTCTTGCACTCCACTTATTTGAAAGATTCTAAACATCGAAAAGCTGTGCGAATGTCGTTTTAATTTTACATACGTTGTTTTAATCCGACTTGTCTAAAATGCACACAGCGCATTGTGTTGTGTGAATTGTGACGTTGACGATGCACTGTGAACGGGTTTAATTCAGCACCAACACCAGCTCATCCCCGAAGCGCATGTCTTTCCTGTTTCAGTAGACACTACGGTTTAAATTATGCTGCATTCAGGATCCTGTTAAATACAGATGTCCGCCGGCAGTGCTATGTTAAACAACAATTTAAAGGAACAGGATTTGCTGCCATGGCAGTAGCAATGGCTTGAGTTTTCAGCAGTTCCTGATTCGAGTTGCCACTAAATCTAGCTTATTCTGCAGTATGGGATAAAAAGCATTAGTTTTAAATACAAGTTAAAGTCTTAAGTTAACATCAGTTATTGCAGTGATATTTATATATTTTTTAACATTCTAGGAAGCCCCAAATGAATTCCTCCTTTTGTATGCTTGAGGTCTGTGAACCGAAATGCTTCATGATGTATGACTTAATTATAGTTAATGGTCATAGGACAGGGCATGGTTATATATAATTGGTCATTATAGAGTGCATCAGAATTATGTATGTATGTATTTATGTATGTATGTACTGTATGGACATATCCTAAAAGCAGATGATGTCATTTGCAAGATGTTTTCTGCCACATGCATCTACTGCATATATTTCTGCAATATTATTAGGTTCTGTCCAAATGCAGATGTGGCAGTCCTCTGTAAGTTTATGCAGTGAAAACCTAACTTAAACAAAAAAACTGAGAAGTAAAGCCTGAGAATTAATAAATAAATTAGTGAATTGTCTTTTGTTATTTGTCTTAGTTTGCGTCTAAACTTTTTACGCAGGCATTTCCTGTCATTATTTCACTCTGGTTGTGCAAATGACCCCCTTTTTTTTTTTTTTTTTTTTGCTGAAGTCAACATTTTTTGTTTTTTTTTGTTACGGGAAAGGAAGGGATCCTCTTTTCCTGTTTTCCTGGAATTGAAGCAAACTTGAGGGGAGTTTCTGGGTTTCTTACTTTAAAAACACACTTTTGCTTTGAAACAGATCACAGATCCTAAGGCAGCGCGATCACCATGCACTTCTTTTACACATTCATTGGTGAGTTTGTGCAAATATTGAAGTATTTGTATCCTGGCATGCAAGATGTTGAGGTTTTGATGTTTATATATATATATTTTTTTCTTTTAGTTTTTTCAACCTTGCTTGCAAGTGTCAAGCTGGATGGTATGTATTTCTTATTGCATGTAAATACAGTAAAATAGTTAACACAAGTTATAGTTACAGTAGAAACCATCATGGGACCTCCTGAAAAGAAATCTAAGTGCTTGATTTTTGTCAAAATGTGGAAATGATCTTTAATTCATTCATATGGTTTATTGATCCTAGTAACTAATTTCCTTGGGCAACCAACTATTCCAGCATCTGAATGTCTTCTTTCTTTTAATTTATGCATGCAGACATAGATCCCACACCACCCCCAGTGAAAGCCAAGGCTACAGTGAGTTTTGGTGAGCCACGGCTCTTTTCAGGGGAGAACGTGCAGATGACTTGCGGTGTCCCGGATGACCCTTTATCCGACTGGACGTATGAGTGGTTCCATGATGATTTAAAACTCATTAGCTCGTCAGAGGTGTACAATTTAGAGAAGGCACGAATCCAGCAAAGTGGTAACTATACCTGTCGAGCAGAGAAGGCCATAGAAGCTTGGCCGTATGCAGTAACATCAACTCCAAGCGACCCTCTAGAAATAGTTGTTGATGGTAAATGTTTTATTACTACTTGTTGTGTAATTTAATAATCAAAGTATATTTATATGGACAAAAGTATTTGGCCAGACATGTTAATTATTGAAATCAGGTGTTTGAATCAGGCCCTTTATTCCCAGTGAAGGGCGATCTTAATGCTTCAGACATTTCGGACAATGCTATGCTTCCAACATGGTGGCAACGGTTTGAGGAAGTCCCTTGTCTATTCAAACATGACTTTTCCCCAGTGCACAAAGCAATGACTATAAAGACATGATTTGATGTCGAAGAGCTTGACTGGCCTGCATAGAACCCTCCAACCCACTCTTGGGATGAACTGGAACGAAGATTTATAAATGCTTTGAAGAATGAATGGCCAAGAATTCTCACAGGACCCTCAAGTCTTGTGAACAGCCTTCCAAGAAGATTGGAAGCTGTGATAGCTGTGATAGAAGGGGGACCGACTCCATATTGAAGTATATCCATTTGGATACAATGCCATTGCAGGTTTGGCCAAATATTTTGCTCCATATAGTGTGTATATGTGTGTGTGTGTGTGTGTATAATGTTATTTATTCCCTCTGCTAGGTGGTTGGGTTCTCCTACGAGCGCCATTTGAGCCATTAATTGTTGAGGAAACCATGACTCTGACCTGTCGAGTCCGTGATAACCCCAATCTGTTAGATGTGATCTTCTACAAGAATGAGGTGGAGGTCATGCAAGGGCCAGACAAACATCTTCTCTATCCCAACGTCACCCTTAAGGATAATGATGTGTACTCCTGCAGGGCTACATGGTTTAAGAACCAGGAATATCAGTCTGGCCAGTCTGTGCCTTCTTCTGTGATTGTATTGGGTAAGACATTTTAAAGGGATGGATTCCAAGCTTAACGAAACACCTCAATGAAATAGACTTAAACTGCCTCATAGAAAGGAGGTATGATGGCGCTAGTCAAGTTGCTAAGATTAGCATGGAAGCTAGTAGTGATGAATGATCTTGTGAAAGCATGATTGTGCATGCTAACTCGCCCAGCGTTTATTCACGGTTAAACATTCAGTCCTTAATGTTGAATCATCTTTATTTGACTCCAGATAAGTTGGAGACTCCAAGGATCGAGTTTTCCACAGGTCGGGGTTTGGCGAGGAGTGGGGAATCTGTGGAATTGAGATGCATCACCAAACTAAATACTAGAGAACAGGACCTAAGTCTAGAGTACTACTTCTTTAAAGATGGCAGCAGGATGGGACCTGCTACTGCCACAGACACACACACCATCTTACGTGTGAGCCAAGAGGATGCCGGTTTCTACTCCTGCAAAGTCCGTGTAAGGGCTCTGAACGTGGAGAGGTGGAGTAACCAGAAGGTACAGCTTAGGGTTCTGCGCCCTGTGCAACTTTAGGTGACAGAATGTAAGTTTCTAAAGTTTTCCTTTCTTTTTTTTTTAACTAGTCGCACATTTACTTAACATCTGATAATCATACCTCATCATTCGAGTTCATGTCATACTGACGTTTAAATTATTCGGCTTATTATTTCCGGTCATGGTCCATACTGTAAGTAGTGCATGCTAACCCAAAACCTTTTATTTAACCTTAATGAGGGACTGTGTATTAATTTCCACATTTAATCCAGAATCTGCAGTTTAATCATCTTTAAAAAGAAATAACTCTTTTTGCCATCAACAGATGCAAGTTCCTGACCTGGAATGCACAAGGACACCGAGGCAGCCATTCAACAATTATCCAAGTTCTTCAGTTTTAGAATACTCTCAAATACTGTAGTTCATTGTTTACTACTGATTACTTTTCGTCTGCCTTGCTCCCACCCGTCTGATCATAACTGTGGTCCTTAACTGTAAGGTGTACACTAGATTATGTGAAATATCTTTTCAATCTGACATGTTTTTATAACAATACCGTTATTTTGCAAAAACACAGAGCCTTAAATATCGGTTTTTTTTCTATTTGATTTTAATACATATGCATGATTGGCTGAATTATTCTGGTAAAGCATTACCTTTTCTCTTTGGAAATTGTGTGTAATAAATGATTTTATTCTTACAGACTATCAAATAAAAACATAGAACTGCTTCTACGTTTTATAACATGGGCTGCTAAAGAAAATGCAATTTTTATAATAAGAAATATAGTGTTCATCAAAGTTGATTGAAGGTGATCACTGACTTTAGGTTTATAGTAAGTTGGTCAAACAAATGTATGTATTTGTAGGATAACACGTTTGTGATCTGTTTTAATTAATACATAGATTGCTTAAACATTAACATATTGGTCATATTGTAGGGCGTTTGTTCCTTAGGCTTTGTTGCATGAGACAAAAATGTTTGAAATTTATAGAAAGGCAGATAAATTTTCATTATAAAGCACAAAAATTATTCTGGGAATACAGTAGTCAGGGTAACATGATGTGGGAATCCGACTAAAAACAACAGGAAATGTCGACGGATGATGGATCGGGCACCAGGTTAAGTGTTTCAGTGGTATGCATCAGATCTGGGATCCTGCCAGACCCAACAAAAGCATGTCATTGGAGTGGGTGGTTTTTACTATTATGAGGGTCAGGAGCAGGCGGTCAGATATAAAAAGAAGCTGTGGTTGTACAGTTTAATGGTCTACTCACTGCACAATTAATTTACAGCTTTTATTCTTTCATCATCGTTAACTGCTTCATCCTGGTTAGTTTATATATGGTTTAAAGTACACATTTGTTTACATTTGGTGAACCAGAATCAATTATGATTTCAGAGAGTATCATGGGTATGTGGAAACAAAAATAATTGATCCAGAGAGTCTGCGCAGGCGGCAGGGATTGGTCAGAATTCCTTCAAAAGTGGGAGGGAATAGAATTTTAAAAACACTCCCACACACCTCTTCAATCTGTATCTCAATCCCACAGATGACGGTTGAGTAGATTTCAGTGCAATACCTGACCCTGGTTTGTCTTTGATGTCAGTCAGGATAAAGCAAAAAACCTGAAAAGGTGCTGTCGTCCTCACTGCTTGAATAAGCACCGTTCCAATCCCTCAGGGTCTCCACCCAGACCTGGTCTCCAGCAGCAAGCTTCAGAAGCACCAAGCTGGAGGCCTGGTCAATGTCCTGGCCCTGAAGTGCGTCCCGTGAACGCAACTTACGAACCCCATTTACAACCAAGGATGCACGCAGTGGCTTGTTTCTCACGGTTATCTGATAAGAGAAGACATAAACCCCAGGGTAAGTACAGTTGAACTTGCTGATGCCTACATCGTAATGGTTTTCTCCATTGTAGAATATCTTGTCAAAGCGCACTGGGAAGCCTGAGGGTGGAAATGACTTGCTCGGGTAGAGACCTACACTGAAGGCAGACCGCACTTGGCCCACAGTGTCACCTGATGTCCCTTTTATACCTTGAGGTCCACGATCACCACGCTTTCCCGGAAGACCCCTTTCACCTTTTGGTCCCCTGAGGCCTCTCGTACCTTGAGGTCCTTCAAGACCTCGTGGTCCTGGTTCCCCCTTGATTCCCGGGTTCCCAGGTTCACCACGTTCTCCAGGTAAGCCAGGGTTTCCATGAATTCCATGTTGCCCTGAAGAACCAGGATCGCCCCTTATACCTGGAGGCCCAGGCTCACCTGGTTCTCCTTTTTGTCCTCTATCTCCCAGAAGTCCACATTCTCCCCTTTCACCCTTCTCACCCTTGTCTCCAATCATGCCAGTTGGTCCAGGTGGTCCATCTTTACCAGGCTCACCTCTGTCACCTTTAGTTACATTTTGACTAGGCTCTCCTTTTTCACCTTTAGCACCTTTGAGTCCTGGCATACCACCTGCACCTTTCTCACCTTTGAGTCCGGTATCACCTGTATAAAGTTAGAAATGCGAGTAATACCATATATCTCATAGTAATAAGCATGTTGTACGTATCTCATTGTTAGATATTTAATGTACTGTATACACATACCTTTCTGTCCAGCCTTCCCTGTATTGCCCGGAGAGCCCGCAAATCCACTGCTACCTTTCTCACCCTTTTCTCCTAATTTTTTGAAAATGAGAACATGTTTTGTCATGTTATGATTTATAATATTATGGTCATCTGCATTTGCTATAATTTTAGCGTTTCAGCTGTTTTCTTTTTTTTTTTATTCTCACCTTTGTCACCCTTTAATCCTGGCATCCCAGTTGCACCTATTGGTCCTGGAGCCCCTTTGAGTCCTGGGTCTCCTTTTTGACCAGGTTGACCTACACACCAAAAAGATTAGCCTAGGTTAGGTTTGAAATATGTCATATTATTCAGTATATTGTATTGTGTATCGTATCATATATCGTATCTCAGTAGCTTTTGATCTACCTTGTAAAATCAATAAATTGCCTAATAAACTGGAAACACTTTGCATCACGATCTGTATCCACTAACCTGGAGGCCCCATGTCTCCACTTGGTCCAGCAGGTCCACGTTCTGGAGGGCAGCACTCGCAGAAGTTGAGGTAACATTCTGTATAGTCCAGTGTATAGTTATCCTGCACACTGTTGGAGGCGACAGTGGTATCTGGGTGGTAACCCGCATATCCGTTAGCAGGGACAGTGGTACTCTCAGTGATAACAGAAGAAACACGACCTTTTGCCTTGGTATAGTCCACTATCTTTGGTGTGACTGTGGGTTTACCAGCATGTGTGGTAGTGTGGGTCAACTCTCGAGGAGGTTTCTTGGTGTATTGGTACTTGGGCCGTGGAGTTATCTTAATGGCATCGCTCATCAAAAGCAGTACAGACACTGCCAAGAAGACTGATCGGATAGACAGGACGTTCATTATGAATCTGAGGATAAAGAAGAAATGTCTAAAAATTAAACATTTTATATGCCTAAACACTTAATGCTGTTTTTTTCTGAGCTATGGGAAATTCTAAGAGATGACCAACCCATATTAAAATTAGTGCCGAATGATTTTTTTGGGTAGTTAATAGTTCTTGGCTTAAAAAAAAATCTGATATGATAACTTTAACAATGTTAATGAAACTATATCAGGCTGTGTAAGGAGCTCTATAGTTGCAAAGTAGATAAATTAAACGTTGTTCTGTCCCTGTAGTGCATATAGTTGGGTCCAAAACTTTTGGAACAAAGATAAGTTTCCTTGGCACTTACCCTCTGTACACCAAGACATTGAATTTGATATTAAACACTCAAGATGTAAGCAAAGTCAAGACTTTCAGTTTTTATTCAAGGGGTTTGACCAGACCTATTGATTGTCCAGAATAACAGAACAGAATAACAGTAAAAACTATCAGACAGACTTTGGGAAGTTGGTGACAAGTTATCCGTCAATTTTTAAGGATCAGACGTTTTACTCGATGATGTACTGCAGTAGGCTCGGCCCGGATCATCATTCACGGACATACAGCCTTCTTTAAAACATTTGCACCATTCAAATGTTTTACTGCAACTAAGAGTCTCATCACTGTACTGTGCTTGGAGTCTTCTGCATTCATCACAAGTCCCTGTTTGACATGAACGCTCCTGCAGTTACAAGTAAGGCTTGACATGTAACCTGCAGTTACAAGTAAGGCTAGATCAGGACACGTAGTTGTAGTACTCCATTACTTGATGATATACATTTAGTCCTAGACAGATTCTAAGATTATAGTGTTGATTAATGATATTGTATGTTCACTAATAAGGAGGCGATAATAAGGCCTCTCTAATCCTAATGCTCCAAGACTGGGTGATGCAGAACCCACAGTGCTAGAGTGGCCAAGTTTCTTTACCTCTCATGTGTATCATGCTTTTGTGACATGGGATACAGCGCCCTCATGAATCACTCCATCTAGTAGACAGCCAAAAAAGGAAAAGAGAAAAAAAAAACAAGAAAAAAGGGATAGGTTGCCAGCTGGACTTGGGGCAATGGGACTAGTCATTTAATATGGGAAGAATTTCTTCAGCACTTTTACCAAACCCAAGTGAATGGACTGGTGCCAAGCTTTAGGGTTAAAGCAGCAAACCTAGGGGCTTGGGCACACAATGAATAACAATGTCATGTTACCGAAGAGGATGAAAGAATAATGCTGTTTCACTCTATAATTGAACTGGCAGTTCCATTGTCTATAAGGATAAGGGATCACTGAATGTTTAAATCATATGCCACGTAGTTGAATGCCCTGTATCGCCATTTGAATGAATAGTGTTTTTCACTCCTGAGAATTGTAGAATCAATAGAAAAATGCACTTAAGATTTGGTGGCTCATGGTGGTCCAACATTTCTTTTAATACACCACCATGCCACTATAACAGCATCAAGTACCTATGGTTACCTCTGGCATAATAGTGTGTAATGCTCTGTACAAGTATACTGTATCAAATGGAGTGGTATAACTGAGATCTTACATCTCAATGCCATTGTTATTACATGAATGGTCTGATATCTGTTCAGCAGTGGTTCTACGATGGTGCCTTCGCACTGGAGTTGGAGATGCAGATGGGACACAGTCAGTAATTGTACACCTACAAAGTCACTTAAGGTCTAATTTTAACTCTTGGCCATTTCTCCTGTCTGTTTTGGATCTCACATGTGTTAGCTCAGGGAATCAGAGTTTTATTCCAAGCTATTTGGTGTTACTCCAAAAAAGCTTTTGCCCAAAAGAGCACTGATAATCTCACCATAGCCTAAACCTGAGCTGTTTTGGTTTTTTTTCCTTTTTAAAACAGAGGAAAGAGCTTATCTAATGAAGCATCT
>JAOVVB010000023.1:13203477-13217019 GCA_028570985.1 Heterobranchus longifilis | reverse complement strand
ACTTTGTGGCACTTTGAGATTGTCTTAAATGTGAAGTGCGATACAAATAAAATATATTATTATTATTATTATTATTACTACTCCAGATTAAAGAACTATATTAAAAAAAACTGACTTAATATGATTTAACATTTATCCCACATATCCAAAAATACAGTAGATGGAATTCCCACAATATTTCATCTCAGTTGTGTCAAAACATTTACAGTACCTTTCATCATCCGTGTCCATGCCTTCTCGGTCCCTATGCAGCTCCTTCAGCTTCCAGTTCCTGCGCTTTATTCTCTTCGTCCTGTCGTAGCACTTCTTAATCAGGACCTGAATTAAACAAGCACAGAAATCACTCGTATCACTCGTATTTGCGTAGCACAGACTCTCTTCTCATCAGACTTTTAAGTAAGAGAAGAGAAGCACTTTACTATTCCAAGTTCCTGAGTTCGAGTTCATCAGCAGGGGGCAGTATAGCTTAACGTTATAATCGCCAGATTCTTTCCTTCTCAGGTTATTAGAAGAACATATGCTTACCACATCAGGCACGTGGTGAGGATTCATCTTGTTCAGGAACTCGTCGTTGAGGTTCGAGTTGGCGAAGTCATAGCTGCAAAGCAAGAACAAACAAATAAGGTGTGTGTGTGTGTGTGAGGCAGATTTGGAAAAAACACAATACATGGAGAAATGATAATTCTGAAAACTTGTTAAAGATGTATTTTAAAGATTTTATTCTGAATTGCTTAGCCTTAACAACAGCCTGGCATTAACTGTGAGATATTTCATTTAGGTTTAGAAAAAAAAATGTTTTAGACATGATTAATCATATTGACATTTCTGTATCATTTTATTTGATGTAATATGAGCTTTTCCCGATGTTTTGGGAAATTCTTTGTCGTTCGACAATTGATTTAACTACGACATCTGATGCGGTTTCCTAGATCACCACACATTTAAGACAGTACCACTACTAGCACTGCACTACGCACACCATGATTGTGAGTTTAGATTTAAGGATTGCCCTTAAACCTCATTTGTTCAAAGCAAAGTCACAACCTCAAAAAGTCAGGTGTGAAAATCTCTCCTTATGCTCCCAGAACCACAGGAATATGCCTGCACCATCAGGGAAGAAACTCTCCATTGGCATGATATCCTGGTTATTCAGTACATTCAAGTCGTCAGCTGACTTCGTTTTATTGCCAAATAACGTTGCCGAGTCTAGACCTGACCACCAACTGAAGCAACTCCAGATCATAACAACGTCTCCAGAGGCTTGTACAGTGGACACTATGCATGATTGTTTCATGCGCATCCATCACTCTGGAATAGGGTCAATCAGGGGTCATCATCTATCACCATGTGACCTTTTTTCATTGCTTCAAAGTCAAACACTTTATGCTGTCTAGCTAAATGCAGCCTTTTTTCGCCTCTGTTCGTTCTCAACAAGTGGTTTTCTTTAGGATACACAGCTGTTTAGTCCCAATCCCATGACTTCTAGTCGCATCGTGCATGCTTATTTTCACTTACTATAACCATGTTATTTCTACTGTAAATGTTTTTACGATGCAACTTCATCAAACGCTTAAGTGATCTCTTGTTATGATTGCACTTTTAAGAGTTGATAAGTCAGTGTTTTCTTTGCTTGATGCAGACCTTTTTTTCTCTCCCTCAACGCGTCTTATCCGAATGTCTTTGGATAAACATGTTTACCAAATCAATACATGGACATGCAAAAATAAAACCACTGATTTGAGTGCAAGATCATTTTTCATAAATCTAGCCAGAACGAACATTAGGATATTGAGACCTGGATGGGGAATTTCTGTCAAAAAAAAAAAAAAAGTTAATCTCATCAACCAGAGCCATGATATAATTAGAATCTTATCAGAGTTCGGCTCAGAATTCCTCTTCCACTGAACCACACATGGTTTCATTTTATGGATGCTGGTTTAAAAAAAAAAAAGATAATAAAATAAAAGACATGATATACAGTGTGGTGTGTTGGAGCGGAATAACGACAGCACTGGTTCTCATTTAGCAAAGCTTACACACCGGCTCCAGATCCCTGACACGCTCCAAATCGACAGAGTAGGAGTGGAGAAGGAAACCTGTATCTCGGACACACATGATAAAGGTGGAGTTCCTACCCCATCACCAGGTCCCCGATGTTCAGGAGGTGGCCCAGGTGTGTGCGGCAGTGATACTGCTGACTGGTGTCCATCTCGCTGGTCTTCTGAACCCACACTTCAGCCAAGGTGTGCTGTTAAAAAAAATATATATATATATTTTTTTAAAACACATGGTTCATCACCCACCCACTCAAGACGTTTTACTGAGCGCCATAATGAACGCTTCATGACTTAAGAAATGGCAGTCGTGCCATTTGAAACGCATCTTGTTGAGGAAAAAAAAAAAATCTGTAAAGTGCACAAGTGGAGTGTTCTTTTTAATTAATATTCCAATTCATATTGATCTCTCGCCTAGTTTTGTCCGATAGCAGTTTTGACAAATACAGCGCACAGCTTTTATCGATTCGCACTTCACACCCTTGTCAGCACAAATTCACGCCAAATTCCTTCTCTCTATTCACGTCTCGTTTCAGGGCATTTATTTATTTTAATCAATGAACTTTTACAATTATAGACTTTAACGTCTTACCCGGTTGGATCTCAGGCCAGCTCCTGCTCCTAATCGCTGGTCCCTGATGATGTCGAGGTCCATGACGATAAACTCCTCCAGCTGGCGTGGGTTGACGAGGCTGTTAAACGGGTGACGCCAGTACGTGTTCGCATCTATCTCTGCAACTGGAACACAGTAGCACAAAGTGATGAAGTCTGTCATCAAACTTCAAAAACTTACCATGACCATATAATAATAAAATAATTAAATAAATAGGAAACCGGTCATTATATTTTCAAAAAATATAATAAATAATAAAGCAGCAACTGTGCAGTGACAATTCCATGCGAGAAAGATTTGAGTTTAAACCCAAAGCCACTGTTAAGGGCCTTGAACATCTCAGTATCCAGTATATACATTGTCCACTTCCCATTAACTGTAGCACGCAGTGGTGGGTCAAACAGTTAAACTGATCGAAAGGTCGGGGGTTCAAGCCCCAGCACTGCCAAGTTGCCACTGTTGAGCCCTTGAGCAAGGCCCTCGACGCCATCTGCTCCAGGGGGCGCAACTGGGATATTCAATAAAATGTGACATAATTGAATTATTATTATTATTATTATTATTATTATTATTATTATATAATAGCAGCAACTCAACAGGGAAGAAATGTGAATTAAGGGATTGGCATGGTTGTTGGCGCCAGTCGGGCTGGTCTGAGTATTCATGAAACTGCTGATCCGCTGGGATTTTTCACACACAACCATATCTATGGTTTACAGATAATGGTTAGAAAAAAAGAGAAAAATATTCAGTTCTCTCTGCAAAAAAAATGCCTTGTTCATGCCAGAGATCAGAGGAGAATGAGCAGACTGGGTCAAGCTAATAATTCAAATAACATCTCATTACAATCGAGGATTGCTGAAGAGCATGTCAGAATGCACAACATGTCAAACTTTGAAGCAGATGGGTTACAGCAGCAGAAGAGCACAAAGGGTAGCACTCCTGTCAGCAAAGAACAGGAAACTAAGGCTACAATTTGTTTGTGCTCGGCAAGGTTGGACAAGAGAAGATTGGAAAAATGTTGCCTGGTCTGATGAGTCTTGATTTCTGCTGAGACATTCATATGTTAAGGTCAGAACATGAACGCACAGATCCATTCTGCCTTGTATCACCGGTTCAGACCGGTGGTGGTTTAATGATGTGAAGGATATTTTCTTGGCATACTTTGGGACCTTTAGTACCAATTAAGCATTAATTAAATGCCACGCCTACCTGAGTATTGTGGATGATCATGTCCATCCCGTTATGACCACGGGATAACACGCCATGTCATAAAGCTATAGTCATCTTAAGATGGTTTCTTAAACATGACAATAAGTTCACAGCACTCCACAGTCACCAGATCTCAATCCAATAAAGCTCACTTTTGGGATGTGGTGGAACGCGAGAATTGCATCATGGACGTTCGGGCAGCACGTTTGTAAGTCGGATTTGTTCTCAAGTGAGTCTTGTACACCTTTGACACGAATATACGCTGTAAAGCATACTAATACACTTGACTAAATCTCTAATCCCCATTCCCCACATTGCCATCATGTGGCCAAAAACCATAATCGCGTCTAAGGAAATGAACCTCACACATGTGAAATGTAACAGTGTTGTCTCTGCGCCTTTAAATCGCGAGGGGAATACCGGACGACGTTTTGTCTCAGAGCTGGTTTCCACTGTATTGGACTGTGAACTCTGTGACTGTGATTTTCTCAAATTAGGATTATTCACCATCAGGACAGCTTTACAGGGCAGTTATTTTCTATCATCGTACTTCCGGACTGATTCATTGAAACCAGTGAGGCCGACTCATTTCTCCCGCACCCCCACACACATACAATTACCAGACTTTTATACATTTACTTTCACACTTAAAATATTGTATATAATTGTAAATATTGGTATCTGGAGCACTGCAGTGCCTAATTTTGTACAATACACATTAGCTACATCCGCAATTTGTTCTACGCATCTACGAATGTTTGTAGAAATGCGGTTTGTTCATATCTGCGGAAATTCTTGAACTTGAAAATGTTCATAAATCAGGAACTAATATATATATATAAAAAACAAAGATACGGCACAAAGCTATTATTGTCTAAAGATAATCAGAAAGAGAGAAGAGAGGTGTTTAGGTGTTTTAGAGTCATATACTGACGCTGCAGTGTGTTCGGGTTGATGAGGTGCACGGTGCTGGTCACTTGAATGCACACGCACACTTGGCCCAGGTTTCCCAAGCTCTGAGCCAGACGTGGAGACAGACACACCACGTTGTCCTGAGAGATTGAGAGAAAAAGAGAACACACAGATTTACAAATACATTCATTCTAATAACTCCCCTAAACAATAAAATAAATATTTAGGTGAATTTAATGATCTTTATCCAAGATGAAAATAAATCAGAGTAATAAGAGACACAGCTACAAATCACAAGCATGAGCATCCAAGTGACATTAACGATGGATGCGAGTGCTATAATTTCCACCATAACGTGAAAACCTGGTTCACATTGGCTTGCGCCCCCCCCTCTCCTTCTCATTCCCGAGACGATGGTTGTGGTAATGAGGGTATTACCTTACAGATGGGCACGATCTCTACAGAGAAGGTGCTTTTGTAGTTGTAGGTGTTCGAGTGGACATCGTGAGAGATGAGACGCTGCGAGGACTTGGATCTTTGAAACAAAGGTGAAAATTCATCATCGATAAAATGCATGAAGTGATTTAGTGATATGATTAAAAGTTTTAAAGTGTGCTTTGTGTGTATACGCATGACATCCGGAGTAAAGTTCCACTGAGCCAAAGGGACCACAAGTCTAAGTTTCGTACCTGCATGGAACTGTGCACTGTAGGAAATCCACCATCTTCTGAGCATGCTGCTTGGAGCTGTAGTAGAAATCAAGGCCCTCTACAAATATAAGAAAGAATTAAAAAAATATTGCAAAGGAATGTTTTTAACAACAGAAAAAAAATCCGAGATATAAATCCCCACAGAATGTCCAGCAGTAAAAGCACACACACAGCATTCTCCAGTAAACCAGGCCAGATGGAGAAGTATCCAATATGGCCACCACATGTCGAGCTGAATCCATTTTCGCAGGCTTGACCCGAGCTGCGGCGTCAGGCTCTCGATTAGTAACACTGATGAGACTTCAGAGCTCTCTCCAACATGTTAAAAATGCCATCCGGTCCAAGAGGCTGACTTTTAATCGCAGCTTGGTAAGATAGAGTTTCGAGCAGAGCCATCTCCTGTATCAGGAAGTGTCCTGGGAAAAGAAAGATGAGGAAGAAGAGTGACATACCGTGGATTTCCTTGATGCGAAGTGTGTTCTGGTGCACCTTGTGCTTCAGAATCAGCTGTTCCAGGTAGTAAAAGGTCTTCTTGTGGACAGTCTACAATTATAAATGAATGAATAGAAGAAATAAGTTTCAAAATGTCTAAACAAACAAAAAAGCCAATATACAATAGTTAAACTTGTAAAGGAAATTTAAAGCAGATAAAAAAATAAATTAAAAAAGGCAGAATAAAACAGTTATAATTTTTTTTATGTTAAATACACAATATATATTAATCTATACATATGTTAAAGTTTGCGTGACTGTACATTGAAGATATTTGCGATAAAATTATTTGGGAATACACAAGAGTAACAGAACACATCAAGATGGTTTTTGGAATTTGTGTTTGTCTGTTTGTTTGTGCACGCATCACATAAAAACTACTGAACTAATTTTAAGGGGTTTTCACAGGCGTATTTGGCCGAGCTTGAGGTAAATAAAGGCTTTGTTTCATCGTAATCAGCCCACAAGAAGAGAAGATACGCTACTTTTAAATTTAAATAGAAAAAAAAATTTAAATCATTAGTTCATCTCAAAATTCAACAGATGGCGCTGTAAAAAATTCTCTCTTTTTATACGCGCTCATGAGTATGCAATTGAAATCTACTGAAGAAACACAATCTCACACCTTCATTCCGCGGTAACAAATTTTTTTTCGTTTATTCCAAAATTCAAAACATGCGGATGAGTGTACAATTAAATTCCAGGAAATTTAACAAACTCGCAGGCACATCTAGTGTATTATAAAATCAGAATGATATCAATGTTTGATCTGCCAATACTAAATTAAGCATATATTTATAAACAAAATTTGAACTACAATGCTTAAATTTTTTACAGCAAAAATAAAATTAATCATGCTTGTACCGTATTACGTTAAATATCGCATACTCGATATTACATTTTATGACTTAATATCCATATTTGCATATAAATCAACATTGAAACATTTCTAGAAAATAATAATCACTTTATTAATATGATCTATTAAGAATAGATTTACATTTGGCTCCATTTTTATTGTACTATTTGCATCCAATTGAACACTGTATATACAGTACATGTGTTAAGCTAAGACTCCATGTTGTTAATAAAAACTGAAAATAAAAATTAAAAAAAACTGCTGATGCAACGCAAAACCTGAGGTCATAATATTTACCCTGAACGGACCATCACCCTGAAGCTCTTTACAGATAACACAGATCAGGAACGAGCGTGTCATGTGTTAACTCTGGCCTCCAGCTTTTAAAGTTTACTGACAGATTGCTGATTGGGGGTGGGACTTTACTTTACCTTTCCACTATTCCCCAATCATTCAATCTCAAAATGACAAATAATGGAAAGAAAAAAAAAACTATAGAAGAAGCCATTTGGATGCACACCGATTTTACTGACATGACATGTTCTTTGTGCAGCCGGGGTTTTTGTAAGAGGACTCATCTTGCTTTATTAACGAGAAATGTTTAAGTAAGAAAAGTTTGTAAAGATTTCCCATTTTCAGTCTGTATCATCATATTTGACAAGCGCTCAAATGCACAGGTGTATAAAGGTTTTATTAAAAGTTATTGCTCAATCTGATCGGGAATGAACTTTTAATATGAATAAGAGGGGTGGGTGTAAAGCTTCGGTTATTCTTTCAATAGGTGAAAATTATCCATGTATTAGCCACAGTTGATTCTATTGGTTCGTTCCTTGTTGAATTAATATTCTGGCTGTTCATTGGGCGGTAACATTAGGTAACGTGACTAATTTCCAGGAAGTCAACGTTGTTCCCGTTCTCGATTGTTAAACTCCATGAGAACAACTTTCTCCCGCCAGTCTTTACTTCAGACTTACATCCACTGGGTCTACTGAATTCCTATAACCATAACGCAGAACGTAGGATAAAAAAAAGAAAAAAAAAGAAGAAAAAAAAAGATGGGAAGCCTCGCCTAACCTCAAAGTTGGAGGTAATAACACTTCTCTGTTTCCTTTCATTTATTTTTTGGCAGATTAAACAGCAGAAAGAATCACTTTTACATTCTGATTAAAAGCTCTGCGTATAGAAACGCACATCGTATCGGATCAGCGTTCGTGTAAACAGTTCAACTGAAATCTTGACTTTTCTCGATCTATCTATCTTCACTCCCGTTTTCTGATCATTAAAAGGGTCAAACCGAGTCAAACTAGAGTTTACCTTCTGTCTAACTTGCACGACGGCTTTCCAGTAATCCTTGGCTTCCACTCGATGGCAGTCGTCACACATCTGTGACTGAACGATGAAATCCACCACGAACACCTGCTGCAGCACCGCACCGTTCATTACCTGCACACAGAGATCAGACAGTGACCGGCCCAGACCAGGTATACAGAAGCGTTTTTTCCAAAGCAATTCGCCACGTCACCTCACCTCTTTCTGAATGGTGAGCTTTAACTTGATCCTTTTAGAATGCGGCTCCGTCCACACGAAGCCCGCGTCGATGAGCCGCACCTGAGCGAGACAGGGAACGGCAAGAAGTGAACGGGACATGCGTATAATAATAAAACTTTGAAGAAATCCTAGTTATTATGTTTTATTAAACAAGCGTTCAAAATGACCCAGAAAAACAAACCCTTACCTTTGACATCGTGCTTTTTATTTTCTTTAGGCAGAGAGCGAGCAGCTCGCGCGACTCTAGAGCACACTGAATCCATGTGCCCGGAGGCTGTAGGTAACTATTGGAACATGGGAATGAAAACTGTAAGTCACCTCAAAGAACTGATTCGATTATAACCATCTGAAAATACTCCAGGTTGAAATGGCTGAGGTCTAAGCAGCTATTAAATGTTAGGGTTTCAATAACAGACCTCAATCATAAATGGTTGTATACTCTGAAACCCCCGTCCTTAACTCTGGGCTAAATTTAATCAGATAAGATACTGAACATGTACGTCTTTTTTCCTAGGGAACGGCTTAATAATTATAATAACCTTGTTGTAATTTTGAGTTCATTTATTTTAGCTGAGGCTTTTCATCCCGGTTAATAGATTTTGGGAGAAAAAAAAAACTTTAGGTTAAGTTTTGCATTTCTTTCGTTTGGCAGGACATGCATCTTCACACTGACTTTAAAATATATATATATTTTATAAGTTTTTTATTTAAACATATTTGCATTGTGGTAGTTAAATGCAGCTCCTCTTTAATCCTACAGGTGGATTATACTTTTACTATTCACAACATTGTCCTGAGTACATTGGAACCTCGGATTGCGAGTAACGCAGTTTGCGAGTGGTCCGCAAGACGAGCAAAGATTTTTAATAAATTTTGACTTGGAAAACGAACAAGTCTTGGTTTACGAGCACCGTGTATCATGTATCACGCATGTTTTGACGCCAAGCGATCACAACTGAGCCAATGGTTTTTCTCTCTCTTGCGCTGCGGAATTGTGGGTAATCGTCTCCCCTGCTGGGTCTTAGTGCGCATCTCTTACAGGTATAATCAACATCCGTGCAAGCGTGTACTGTTTACTATAACACTGTGACCACGTGTGTGTGTGTGTGTAAAACATCTTTTATTTTGTGTCTGTATGTATTGTAAAACAAAACTATTTCCTATCTCTGTATCAGCCTGCACTTTGTGTCTGTGTGCTCACGCATCATTGGACACCGTGAATAGACAAATTTTTAATTTTTTTAGATTTGTAACAAAATCAGATTTTTTTTATATCAAATCAGGATATTTATTCACAAACTTGAATAATTTCGCTAATTAGGTGATTCCCATCCATAATTAACAGAGCTTCTGGGTAAGCATAACCACCAATGCAGCTAATTCAGCTTGACTAATTTAACTTTGATTGAAGGAAATGAGAATACTGAAATGTCAGGAAGAAGGGACGTCCGTACCGTTCACACTGCTTGCAGAAATGGACGGAGACCTGCTTCGGGATTCCATCGGAAATGTCCACCTGTTGCCGCAGGCATGCCACGCACATGTTGGCTGGGTTCGGGGGAATAGGGATACCACATAAGCAGCAAAGACTGCGGAAAGAAAATCAGTGTGTTTTAAAATCAGTGTGTTACCCAACATAACCAAGATGAGACAGAATCTCGTCATTTAGCTTACTTGCTTGCTTCCATTTCAATAATACAGAACAACAATACTCATAATGTGTATATCCATCAGAGATAGGGGATAAAAATGTATTCAGTTATGTATTGTGATTTTTTTTTTTGTATGTTCATGTATCGCCACACTGACTCCACAATCAGATCAGATCTACAGAGTCCATGCTGCTACAAAACTCTATAATACTATAAGACATAAAGCTGATATCACAAACATAGAATGCAACCCATCTACTACTTATGAAACACATGTTTATTCACTGACCTGATATATAATATTACACATCACAATATCGCAATACTCACATGTTGCCTTGGCTGCTCGATGCTGGCTCTTGCATGTACTCCATAGCTGTAACAAAGAGTAGAGTTTTTTTAGTTACAGTACATCAACTGCCACAATCACAGGAATGAAACACTTGGGGCAGGTTTGTTACAGAAAAATTATCAAAATCAACAATGGGGTGGTGTAATCAGGTAACATAAATAAGCCTAGGCGAACTTTGCAGCTAACGGCTAACCTAGCGTTCTCCAACATTTAGGAAAGACTAGGCTAGAGGTTAGCAACTCATCTGTAAAGGTTCTCAGAAACGGCAATGATGAAAGTTCAATTAAAGCTACAAACACTGAAAGAACACGTTTGGAAAATCAAGCAGCCAGAACGCAAGGACATATTTTAGAGACCGTTTTACTCCTTTTAACCAAATGTTTTAAGTTCCATAGACTCGAAATTAATTGTACTGACAATCCTAAAGATGAGGATTATTTTTAGCACTTGGATGCAAATCCTTTGCAGTCAATAACTGTCTAAAGTCTGGAAGCTATTGACATTTCCTTCTTTGGAATGTTTCGCTGGGGCTGCAGCCATCTTCAGTTAATGTTTATGTGTGAGTGTCCTGATGCATTCAGTTTTGTCTTCAGTAAGCTTAAAGCACGCTCAGTTGGGTTGAAGTCCGGTGACCGACTTGGCCATTTAAGAACATTCCATTAGATTGCTATAAGAAGCTTTTGCTCTACATTTTGGATCATTATAATATTAATTATTTTACATATTTTACATTATTCCAGGAACTAGAATTGACTGTTTTTCAGCTTGATCTGCCATGACTGACCAGTCTCAGATACAACCAATTCTGTACCAAACAGTGAACAGAAATGCAATTTTATGGCATTACATTATCAAAAGCTTGTGTTCAAAAGCCTCCGATCTGCCCTTTATCTCCAAACTCTGCAGGCGATTTTTTGTGTCAAAACACACTCATTACACATGCTTACACCAGTCTCGAAACACTGCAAGCGCAAATTAATCTAAAAAAAAAAAAAATCACATGCGTTAGAAGCCACCTGTGCCTGCTTTAGAAGCTTCGTGCGCACACACATGCCCGAAGTTGAGACTTGAGGCATTTGAGGCGGTAAAGTGTCGCTGTTTCTTTATAATCCTGCAAAAGCAAGTCTCATTAGAGAGGTGAAAGATCTATTTTCTCTCTCTGCTCAAGGCTTAGCCTGCTGTTTGTGTCTGTGTGCGTGCGCGTCATTGGACACCATGCCAGCCCCACCCACACACACGACAGACCCCTCCTACTTTCACCTTCTCACACACACGCACACTCTTTTCTCTGCTCTACACAGAAACACTGCTCTGTCACGATTCTTTCCAAAGGTAAAGTGCAGGTTAATTTGTTTCATTTTTACTTTACAGCAGTAATTCCGATAGTGTGTCGCTCAATCAAGTGTCAGAGAGATTTCTTGTTTATTTTTCAGATAAAACAGTGTTTCTGTTGTGTGCGCACGTGTGTGAAAAGAGTGGAGGAAGGAGGTAACAGTGTAAGACGAGAAGGAGAGAGGGGAGCTTACTTTAGATTTACTCACACACAAACACACACACACACACACAGCGCCTGCGCGCACAAACGAAAACACTGTCGGGATTTATTTTTACTTTTTTTTTTAAAAGGTAAAGTGCAGGTTAATTTGTTTTATTTTTACTTAATATTTTGTGTTCATTATTTTTATGTTTTTGTTTTTTTTTTGGGCTGTGGGACGAATAATTTGAGTTTCCATTATTTCTTACGGGAAAATTCTATTTGGTTTACGAGTGTTTCCGGAACATACTATGCTCGTAATGCAAGGTTACACTGTATATATAAATATTCAGATTCGATGTTACATTTGCCCCAATTTTGTTCCAATTATTAACCTTTAAAAAAAAAAAGTTTAATAATTAGTTAAATGTAGTCCATTCCTTATAATACATTACAACACAAGTTTTCTCAAATGTTAACTGAGCAGCATGTATCTCTCACAACCACCATAATTATTACTTATAAAGAAACTTAGCAAATAACTCACTCCTTTTACACGGGATGAAAATGTGTGAATAGTTTAGAGTGTACCATTGGTGGAATTATTAAGAAATGGTGACGTTTTTACTCCAAAGTCTAAAAACTCAACAGTGTGAGACTGTGTTTTGGGACTGGTGTGAGCGTGTGTAATGAGTGGGTTTAATACAAATTCACTCAGAGTTTGGAGAAAAAAGGCAGTTCTGAGAGTTTTAATGCGTACAATTCTTGATAATGTAACTCGTTTTAAAAATTGAATTGGAGTCAGTGTGGTGATACAAGAATCGCCACACAAACTTATAACGGAATCGAATTCCAGCTTCTGTTGCTGGAATATTTAAGTGTATGGATTGACAATAAAGACGTTCGCACGAACACTTGTACTAAACTGTAGCTTTATAATCCGTTACCGGTCACATCTCCAAGCTAACTGCTAACTGTAACAAGCTAGCTGTAGTTAGCTAAAGTCACTAATTAAGTCACTATTATTTCTACATTCCTGTTCTCCGCGAGAACACTAACAAAATGAATGTGGGTTTTTGTATTCCTACCTAACGATGATGTTTTATCCAGACACACACACACACACACTTCAGCTCAGACCCCCGATGGTACTGCACATGTTTCTCCCAAAAAGCGTGTCCAGCGGAGGATCTTTTTTTCCTATCCGTTTTGTAAAAATTCTCATTCTGTTCTATGATTGGCCGCGCCTGATAAACATCCGGTTTTAAGATTCGGCTCAGGTTTTATTGTCCAATCAGAAGGCTGGTCCTGAACCTGGTCGTGGGATTTGTCTAAATACGGGTAGGAGTTGGTGACGTATAACGTCATTATATGAGCAAGAGAGTAGACCAAATCCCGCCTGATTCATTTAATTTTTTATGTATTTTTTCCCCTATTTTATTGTTTTCCCTTTAAGTTTAGGCGAATTCATAAAGCTTGTCAGAAGTAGATAGGATATACGTTCACTGCAATTAATCTATGGTTATTGTAGCAATTTTTTATGGCTATTGTAGCTTCAGCAGGAAGTCTGGTGTTATATGACGTTGTCATATACTACTGTAGTAGATGTAATTAAGCTGTAACCTGTAAAGTTCTGCACGCAATCACATTATCTTTAAAAGATC